>MEJB01000015.1:10631575-10647101 GCA_001752375.1 Rhazya stricta
AAAAAAAAAAAAGTTTTAAACTTTCTCTTTCCTTTCCTTTCTTCTCTTCTCTCCTCTCTCTTTCTCTTCATTTTCTTTTCTTATCTTCTCAACACTTGAAGCTCCCAAACGAAGCCTTACCACCGCTAACAAATATGCATTTTATCGAAAGACCCTCGAAATTCCAAGTGGTTATATATCATCCATTTCGGTTGATCACGTGATAGTGCTATCCTTTTTTAGTGTCATTTTAATTTATTCCTTGAGGAAGAAGGAATTCAGGGCAATGTGTGGATAGTTTCGAGTCTTTTCCTCTTTCTTAGATGAATGAATTAGGTTTAAATTCCTTTATTATAAGTATTAACAGAAGAGTATAATTTTCTAAAATATTTTTCTCAAATTAAACAAGAATATATGTCCTCGAAATTTAAATGTAATCCAAAATTTAAAAATTTAAAATGGATTTCCCAAAACCTGAATTGCACCCGAAAGCACTGGGTGCGTGGCCTGTTGCTATACCAATTCTGCAAGCCGCATCAGGCACAGATGACAGCTGTCGGAAGACCTGGGCGGGTCTGGTGACGGCCTTCTTCCACCAGCACCAATCTGAAATCACTACGTATAGTACGACAGCCATGCATGGGGATKCGAATCTAACGTTGTGGGCTCAATTACCAGAACCTTTGTGCCACGTCATCRCAATATGGAAAATGAAGATACCRGCTGAAACTGATCAGCCTYTAGACGGTTTTAGAAAACCGATTAAGCTCAAGGTTTTYAATCGTTGTCTCTGCCTTCCAGCCATATGCTACMACGAAGGCACTTTCTCAGCCTTTTYGGCCRCGACTTATGGCCCACARTTTAATGTATTGTATATTTTAATTTTTAAAATATTAAAAAAGCGTAAAAAATGTTAATTAATAATAGAATGTACCACGAAGCCTTTAATCATGAGAAATATATTTAACGGAAACAGTTTTTGATATATTGAGAATTTTAAATACTGTTAAAATTTATTAATGCTCTCTTCATTTTAAAATACATCAATTTATTTTAATTTTTAAAATATGTCGCATCTCACTTATTATTGTTTTTTAATTTATCCATTTTTTATTTTAAATTTGGTAAATCTTACCGTGTTTCAAACCTTCAACCTCAGCCTCAGGGAAGGTTGTACAACCGACCTAGCCTATTAATCCCTTTTATGGCGAGCCTTTCGGAGACAACTCGAACTAGCAACTTGAGATAAAGGAAGAAAGAGACCAGAGGTTCAAAAACCAGCATACAGCTCAAGCCAAGTCCAATACTACTACCACAACTGTTCCTAATGGGTTGGCCGTCGAAGATTTGACGTTTTGACCGCTCTTTCTCCGGGTCAATGAATTTTCTCTCATTTAAGATCAAACGGGTCAGAATTGTTCCGTCGGAAAATCAAACAAATTTGTATTCAAGGATGACAACTGTAGGAGTTTTGACAGGCTCTCGATTTTTATTTTTTTATTGCACTTGCTGTTTAATATTACTTATTTTATATATATATAATTCTAATGGTTACTAATAAAAAATGCATTGTAAAAAATATATTTATAAAATCTCTAATAGCTTTACCGTTTGAGAAGTTTTAAGGTAATAAGATAATTATTTATTTAATATAATAACAAATCATAATATCACTCATATGGTAAAATTCTTCAAATGGCAGTTAGAAAATTCTTAATTATTTTAGATATTGAGTGGTTAAAAATATTTATTTTTAATAATTTTAATTACCATATCATTAATATGTTAATTTATAATTAAGCCTTTAAATTAAGTATTGAATTGTTTAAAGATTGAAAGAAAATAAATAATACTACTTTTGAAGGTCACAAGTCAATGTCAAAATACCATTTAAATTTTCCTTTTCCGTCAACCAAAATATACTTTTCCTTTAGCTTCCCATTTCCATTTACCTGGATAATAATATTGAAATTAATAGTGTAATTAAAAAAACAAAGATAATCAAGTCAAACAATGAAGACAGATTGTAAAGGAAATTTATGTTAAGAGTCTTTCGAATCCAAGGCAGGTCTAATTAAGAACATTCAATAGGAAGTTCAATTTTGTAACGTAGACCTTGCAATCAGAGGCGGACGCCGGGGCAGGGTTGAGCGGGGCTGCAGCCCTCCCTCCTTGCCTTAGGTTCCTGGGTGAATCTTGATAAATTAATTTCAAATTTATATTTTTTTATTGTCAAAGTATAATTATTTCTAATTTTAATATAAAAGTTTATAAAAAGTTAATTTTAAAAAATGATTCAAAAGTATTTTTAATATTATTAAATATAATTTAAAGGATCGATCGATTAATTGTATTCTTTTACTTTATTTTTTAAAATTTTTTAGTCCCTGTCACCTAAATTCTTGGATGTGCCCATACTTGTAATCTTTTTTAGGGCCGAAGACGTTTTCATGCATTTTGTTACTATATTTTCTGTTATATTTTTTAAATAAATGATTAAAGCATGATTATGTGTATATATATATATTTATCGATTAAAATTTTTTTAATATATTTTCTTATTATTAATCAAAGCGTGATATGTATGTTTTCTTTAACTCCACCAATACATTTTTTTTATTTTTCTTTTATTTTAGGAATTAAGATATATAGATATATGTTGAGTTATGATTTGGTGTTGCAGGAAAAGGAAGCAAAAAAAATGAGTAAAAGATCCAGAGCTATATTTAATCCCTCAATCATCTCTTCTCTTTTAATAAAAAAATTATAACGAGAAAGTGTATTAGAAAAATTCATAGTCACTTTTGAGTTCTAATACTTTTCAAACAATAATTTAGTGTAATTAATTTTTTCAAATTACATGCGGCTCCACATATTATACATCTATTTACAGTACAACTAAACCCGTAGGTTTCCCACACCAAAAAGGCACAAACCGCTGCCACCACCACAGCCACCGCTAAAAACGCCCCTTGTTTCGACTGTTTCCCATTTTGCCAACCACGCCCCTAATTAGTCCATCTATAAATACCTAAAACAATATCTCCGCTAAACCCACAGGAAGCAAAATATTTACTCTCAGTACAATTTCCACTCCACATTCTCTTGAACTATCTCTTTTGTGCCTCTGCTACTTTCCAATCGTTTTTTCTTCCCCAATCATCATCACCGTCGTCGGCATTTCCGCACTTAATGGATACTAAGATCGGACATCTTGACGCTGTTAAGCCACAGTCCAACGACGTCGGGTGTCTGCCAACAAGCGGTGCTGTGACAATTCAGCAATCGTCCGTTCCCATTGGCTCCGCTGACGCCACTCTCGGTCGTCACTTGGCTCACCGGCTTGTTCAGATCGGTGTTAATGATGTTTTCGCGGTGCCCGGAGACTTTAACCTTACGCTTCTYGACCATCTCATAGCCGAGCCAGGTCTTAACCTCATAGGCTGTTGTAACGAGCTTAACGCTGGATATGCTGCTGATGGCTATGCTAGGTCCCGTGGTGTTGGTGCTTGTGCTGTCACCTTCACCGTGGGCGGCTTAAGCGTCCTGAACGCTATAGCTGGAGCCTACAGTGAGAACCTTCCAGTCATATGTATTGTTGGTGGTCCGAACTCTAATGACTATGGCACCAACAGGATCCTCCATCATACTATCGGCTTACCGGATTTTAGCCAGGAGCTTCGTTGCTTCCAAACTGTCACTTGCTATCAGGTACTTAGTGAAAAGCATGACGATATATACCATGTTCGTGATTCTGTCCTCTTTATTGTACTTCTACATTTTTGTGATTTTTGGTTGTGATGCTTTTAGGCTGTGGTGAATAATTTGGAAGATGCGCATGAAGCGATTGATACGGCAATTTCCACGGCATTGAAGGAGAGCAAACCCGTATACATCAGCATAAGTTGTAACCTGCCCGCGATTCCTCATCCTACATTCAGTCGCGAGCCTGTTCCGTTTTCGCTGTCCCCTAAGTATGCCTCTCATTCTTCCATTTGATCTTATTTATTTTAGATTGTCCTGTTACAGCGGCGATATAGAGCCAACAAATCTACATAATCCAAGTCAATGCCAGTGTGTATGATTTTGTACGTTTAGATCTACAGATGCTTTTTACGTGAGTAAGTATGACTAATTTTTCAGTGTCCTTACCTCGAACTGCGCGTGCTTGTTGAAACTGTAGATCCTTTTGGTGTAAGGCACATCTATCATTTACAGGCCTAATTACATATTGATTTGTAAGAAAAAGTGTGATCCGTTTTCCGCTAAAGGCAGAGTGCTCTGTCTTTTAAACTTTTTGTGCATTTTGTCATATCAGAATGGATTTTAGGGATTAATTTGTTGTGTTTCTGTTTTTGTGCAGATTGAGTAATCAGATGGGTTTAGCAGCTGCAGTTGAAGCAGCAGCAGAGTTTTTGAACAAATCTGTGAAGCCAGTGATGGTGGGAGGGCCAAAAATGCGAGTTGCTAAGGCTTGTGATGCTTTTGTTGAATTAGCAGATACTTCTGGTTATGCCCTTGCAGTGATGCCATCGGCAAAGGGGCTAGTTCCAGAACACCATCCACATTTCATTGGAACTTATTGGGGGGCTGTGAGCACTCCATTCTGTGCTGAAATTGTTGAGTCAGCTGATGCTTACTTGTTTGCTGGACCAATATTCAATGACTATAGCTCAGTTGGTTACTCTCTGCTTCTCAAGAAAGAGAAAGCTATCATAGTGCAGCCTGAGCGTGTGACCATTGCAAATGGTCCTGCATTTGGCTGTGTCCTAATGAAGGATTTCTTGAGGGAATTAGCGAAGAGGCTAAAGCACAACAATACTGCTTATGAGAATTACCACAGAATTTTTGTTCCTGAAGGACATCCTCTGAAATGCGAGCCTAAGGAGCCATTGAGGGTTAATGTTCTGTTTGAGCACATTCAGAGGATGTTGTCAGGTGACTCAGCAGTGATTGCTGAAACAGGAGACTCGTGGTTCAATTGCCAGAAGTTGAAACTGCCAAAGGGATG
Organism: Rhazya stricta; assembly: GCA_001752375.1. Taxonomy (NCBI): domain Eukaryota; kingdom Viridiplantae; phylum Streptophyta; class Magnoliopsida; order Gentianales; family Apocynaceae; genus Rhazya; species Rhazya stricta. The sequence continues at coordinate 10,636,566 of MEJB01000015.1, forward strand.
CGGGTGAGCGTTGGAAAGAATAATAGCTTTCCTTTTTTCCCTTAGATTTGGTTTTGTATCATACAATTCAATTATTTATGTTTTCACTGTTGATTTCGCAGATACGAGTTTCAAATGCAATATGGATCCATTGGTTGGTCTGTGGGTGCAACCCTTGGGTATGCTCAAGCTGTACCAGAAAGGCGTGTGATTGCTTGCATTGGTGATGGTAGCTTCCAGGTATACATCCTTTGTTTAACTTTGTTGAGATCATGACTTGGCTTGAGTTCAGATTGATATTATTCTATGTCTTTATTATCTGTATCTGATGATTATAGTTCTAGGAAAATTCTTGTTTGGGGTGAATGCATAAACCCAAGGTTGAAGCAATTCAGTTATGCCTCACTCATGACCCTAATGTTTAAGATATGCGTGTTTTAACAAGCTACTGTGTATGCCTTTAGGTGACTGCTCAAGATGTATCAACAATGATACGTTGTGGCCAAAAGACTATCATCTTCCTCATAAACAATGGCGGTTATACAATTGAAGTTGAGATCCATGATGGCCCTTATAATGTGATCAAGAACTGGAATTACACTGCGTTGGTTGATGCTATTCACAATGGAGAAGGCAAATGCTGGACTGCTAAGGTGAGTGGAATTAAGCAAAACTATTTACCTGAAGTGTGCTGGTGACTACTAGTCACAACATTACTATTTACTACTATAGTTTAAGCGGACACTGATCCTTTCCTAATTTGAACTGGTAGGTTCGCTGTGAAGAGGAACTTGTTGAGGCGATTGAAACTGCAACTGGAGCTAAAAAGGATTGCTTGTGCTTTATTGAGGTGATTGTTCACAAGGATGACACAAGTAAAGAGCTGCTTGAATGGGGTTCTAGGGTCTCTGCAGCTAATAGCCGTCCTCCAAATCCTCAGTAAATTCCCAAAGGAGATGCAAACTGTCCTGAAATCAGCTGATGCTGAACCGTTGTTGATTCAACATCTAAAGTACCCTTTTCTTGTTTCACTGTTGAATCCAGGCAGCAGTATCACCACTGGATCGATGCGTATAGGATGGAACTTTTTTAACTAATGATTCACTCGGCTCCAATTGATTATATTTCCTCACGTTATGGCTTTTACATGTTCGGTTGGTGTTCTTTTTGTTGGGGAGGGGTTGTGGAAACTGGGTTGCTGGATTTTAGCTAGCACTAAACAGAAGGGAACTTTTGCAAGAGAAGTTCGTTTGAGCTTTAATTTTYGCTTTTGGTTCCTCTTTCGTCTTTCGTCCACTATTTCCTTCCCGAGGCTGGAGCGGATTAAGTAGGAGGTGTGGTTCATTCTTGTGGCTGAAATGGAAGGTTCACAAAGAGTGAAAATGTGCAAAATTGATTGGGGCCAAGGGTCTCTTTGCATATAGATTCTTGTAAATGTGGAACTTTATGCATCACATAGCAACTCTTGAGAGTCTATATTATAGAAGATTTCCTCATTTCACTTTAGGTTTGAGTAGTATTAATGTTGACTGGTCAACAATTTCTTCCTTTATCAATCCATCATTATTATTATTGATGCACCTCTCGTCAATAGATTAAACTTAAAATTTCAAAGACCTGCATGATTCTCTCATGCAAGATAAGCGATATTATGCCTGAATTAGGTTTGTTCCTCAACTCATACGATAAGATGAGCCTTACCTGCGACTGGACATTCTTAACTCATACAATAAGATGACAGCTGATAGAAAACACAACGAAATGGATTCTATTGTCTACTTGGTCCAAGGCTATACATAGTAGACCCGAAGCAAAATTATGGGTTAAAAAGGTCTCCGCGATTAGCTCTCTTTACCTGGAACAGAAACTATACAACCATTTTCAAATAGAGCAGCAGGGAAGGGGGCTCGGCAGGAGCTGATATGTGTTTTCAGACGGGGTATGTTTGGATGTGCACTACGACATCGATTGCAACGCAACTCCATGGTGAGGAGGCTGTCATCCTCTATAACTGTTGCCTTACCAAGTTTGCGTACTTCCTCTATTACATCAACTGAATCTCGGAAGAAAGGAGAATTAAATGAGTTCCAATGCTTCTTGTTCTTAAGATGCTTTGAATTGAAGTCCTGGCTGATCACATGCATATGCAATTGTCGCATTGAAGGGACCTGCAAGAAGAGATTGTTAGTGTCTTAGAACAAAAGCAATTGAACACCCGAAAAAGCAAACAAATCAGCCGAAGTGAATAAGAACAAACATTTCTAGGCATGCCGGGGGCAGGATTTTAGGACAAGCTCAATAAATTTTGAAAGGTGAATCAAACTGGAGAAGTATCCGGAAAGACGATTCAAGAGGCAACAAAATTTTACAGCTTGAGCCTTGTTCTTCCACATGTACAACCCTAGCAAAGTTATTTATCACTCGCTGACTCTCTTTCACATGCACATACAGACAAATGCAAAAGAAGAAGAAAGCATGGATTCCTTGGGTGTGGGGGTTGGGTTGTTGTTTCTTTCCTGTTTTCGAATAAGCAACATTCCTTACTAAGTTCTTGCAAGTTGCACTCAAATGCCAAAACAAGATCTTTCCCTGTGTTCACATTGCCCTAATTCCTTTTCATGTAAATGTTCAATCCGTTTTTAAAGTACTCTTTTTATATCTTTAAATTGGCAAATGATGTTATGCATTTTTTGTAGTAGAAGAGATGTTTGAACCAGAGATAACAAGAATCTAGAAAGAGAAAGAGAGTCTTGAGAGCTTTATGTTTTATGCCTGTGATAAATGACAGGAAGTGAGCTAGTGACTTGGCGGGAGTCTCTTTGTTTACTTCGAATGGGAGAGGCTCTTATTTTCTTTTTTGCTCTTTTATTTTGGGGGCRGGGGTGGGAGGTGCGGGGTGGGGATGCTTCCGATGATTAAGGTTAGGTAAAAGAGAATGAGTTAACTGATGCACGCAATGGCTTCTACATGACCCAGTGCCACACTGACAGTGATTCTAGGTTCTCTAGGGAAGGATCCCTTGCTATTCAAACATTTCTCTGGTTTCCATTAAGAAAGAAAAATTAGAAAAGCATTTCTCTGGCTTCCCATGGAAATAATGTTCCCAGTTTCATTGGATATCCCAAGGAATAAGAAGTTGCTCTGGCCTTTAAATTCCAGGGATTAACGTATCAAATAACCAATATGGTCTCAGGAACAGTATATCTGATTACACAGTGCCCATAAAAAAAATTGCTGCTTCTATGTCCACCTCAAGCAAAAATTCTCACATCACACAGGCGAATATATGATGACAACATTTAAAACGAAAAAGATAGTTCTAGGATTAAAATATACCGAGTGGTATCCAAGCCGGAATGCTAATGATTCATTTTCATTCAGGTACTTCTCTGCCCACTTCAAACCAACAGCATGCATTGTCTTTAACAGTTGGAGATGCTGTTCCTGCACGTCTGCAAGACAATCAAGACCACCTTCAGCTCGTGCCAGTACCAGTAAGTGTCTTTGTGCCTGCAAGAGCAATGGGCCATTATATTTAGGTAAGAGAACTTTTATGTGCGTGTACACTTTTTCAGTGGTCCTGTGGTTGGGARRTAAGGATGAGGGGAAGATATTAACCAACCTTTGGATAAAGATCATTAAGCACCACAACATCATCCAATATCTCCAGAACATCATTTCTATGCCTCTCTGGATGCATGGCAATATGGTAAAGAGCTTGAGCCCATGAGCCCCAGGCCTTTGTCGGTCTTCCATTACCAGTGTGGTCTTGGTTGTCATTTCCCTCTCCAGTATGGCTAAAACTAGGTTGAAGTTCTTTCAAGGAACCTCTGGATTTTTTGTTTCTTTCACATTCATCAAGAGCCTCTCTCTTCACTTTCCGATCTTGAGAATTTGATGAGTTTCCATCGCTTTCTTTTGAGTGCCCTCTTTGGGTGCCTAGAATGGTTGCAAAACCTTCAAAAAGAGACGAATAAGCTTCATGAAGAACCTTGCAGCCTTTGATATAGTCATTCTTAAGACAGTTTGGTCTATGTGGATTCATATTTGGTCCAAGAACATGAATGACATGGGTTACTCCTTCCTTAGCAAACAAGGGTGAATTTGAAGGAAGAGGGACAACCAAAGCTTTCCCAGGGGCAAGAGATCCAGCTCTCTCCTTGGTTGCGATCTCTAGTGAAGGCCCTGAAGCACTGAATATAGCAGCATTTACTCCACCACCTCCAGGTTTTAGTCGCCTGCAACAAGTAATTTATCATTCCAATGATAGCGAGGAGACTATGCATATAGAATTCTTTCTTATAAAGTCATGCTTTACTTGAATATTGTAATCTCCCAGAAAAACTCCCACTTCCACTTGCCCAGCCATGTGATTAGAACTGAACATACTTATTCCAAGTTAACATGTAGGGAATCAAAGCCATATCTAGGATTTTGTGTCATTGCAGATGCTTTTTCCTCACCAAATCCATTGGGCCAACACTACATTCACAACAATTCGTCATGTACAACAGTTGTGCAGCAATGTGATTCGAACTGAACACACTTATTCCAAGTTAACATGCAGGGAATCAAAACTATTTCTAGGATTTTGTGTCATTGCAGATGCTTTTTCCTCAGCAACTCCATTTGGAAAACACTACATTCACAACAATTCGTCATGTACAACAGTTGTGCAGCAATGTGATTCGAACTGAACACACTTATTCCAAGTTAACATGCAGGGAATCAAAACTATTTCTAGGATTTTGTGTCATTGCAGATGCTTTTTCCTCAGCAACTCCATTTGGAAAACACTATATTCACAACAATTCATCATGTACAACATAAAAATACATTTTTGGGAAAATCTGCAAAGGTGAATTTTACTAATAAGAAGTCTTTCTCTCTCTCAAGCACACACCCATCAATTACAACAACAATAAGAAGTCTTTAATTTGAGCATAAAAATATGACTTACCAGTTAGCGGCATTTGCAATCACATTGCAGCGCAAGCCTCCTTCTGTGTGCAGTCGGGTGATATCTCCAACAAAGGTGAAAAATTTCTTAGAGTCAATTTTCTTTTGCTCAGCTTTAGTCCTGACAAGGGACAATATTTTTGATCCATGGGACTTATCTACCAAAACAAGCCTAGCATTATTCACCTTATTCACAAATTCTTCTACTTTCTCAACAATAATGTCAGACGCCTTATCAAGGTTAAAGTGGAAATCAGCTGTAGAAATTGATGGGAAGGCAAGAGTAGAAACACTATCCGATGAAATGGAACTAGCAGACATGCCAACTTCCGGGTCTTCACAGTCCTTAACAACCTTATGAACATGATCAGACGGAGCAGAATGTTTTCCTTGTTGTCCTGGGCTGGAGTCCTTTTCTTTGCTGACTTCATTCTGAGAATCATTTTCCGGGGCATTTGGTTCAGATCCTTCATGAGAAGAGGAATCTACTTTTTTCAGGAACTTCATAATACCAAGTTGAATTTTTGCTTCGGGCTTCTTCTGGCCAAAACAGCCGGCTGAAAGGGTATCCGAAGAACAAAGTGCAGAATAAGTATCCATTGCAGCTTGAACATCTTTCTCATCCTGGCAAAATGTAATTCGGGCAAATCCTTCACTCAGCTTGGGCAGTTCTTTCCTCTGCAGCATTCGATTGACAACTATAGCCGCTTTCCCACCTTGCAGGTTTCCTTCATGTTCTGTTCTTTTCACAGAGCGAGATATACACAGCTTGGCAGGAAGATCAAGCACAACAGCATGCTTCTCAACCTCGGGACCACCAAGCTTCACGAAGTCAGCACGCTGTTCTCTATCTATATTGCATCTATCTATGAACACACTTTTTCCCTCCTTTAATGCACTTGATGCAGTCATCAGACACTCGGTTTTTGTCCCAGCCTTACCATTTCCGATAGTGTCCTGTATCAGGAAGCACATAGAACCTAATTTATGCATCCATCTATTTTTTGGAAAGGTGGACATGAACTTAAATTACTAAGCTACCATAAACATAAAGCTTTCATTGAATTGCAACTAGATACTGCACACAAAGGAATCTGGTAGTGTAAGCATTACATATAATCAACCTCCTTTTGATTTTTCTGTCTCATAAACACACTGCACCTAACCTTTTTAAAATATGCCAGATTACTATATTTTGGCAATTGGTCCAGATAAACCGATTCAAAGAAGCATTAAAACAAATACATAATAGGTCGTGTGACCAGACGTATCCATAGGCCATACGTGCCAAAAGAGAAAGCCAAAGAACCTGGCAAATGCGAACCCATGGTCGGGTCGAGACCCGCATGACGTGATCACAGAAGGTGGACTTTCCACTGCCTGGCGCACCCACCAGTATCACCACTATTGCTTTCCCTTTCTCCATTTCCATACTCACTTTTCCTTCTTTGCCTGTATTTCACCAGGAAAGAACAAGAGCAGATCTTTTAAGGTATATATTTTAGCGCAAAGGAAGTGGTTAAAAGCTTTCGGCGTTAACAAATCATGGCACCTTTGGAGAGAGTGGAGCAGCGATCAAGCTCCATTGCTTCCATATCTCTGTATTCCCCTGTGCTTCGGTCACTTGGTAATTAAATGAAATTTGTGACTTACTAGCTAGAAATACATGAATAAGGGTAAAGTTGTAATTAGATAACCTTTCTTTTGGCRATAAATGAATACTCCCTGTCCAAAAGCCCAAGATAGGGCGTTAGGAAGGAAAGAATAAAAGGCCTMAAAGTAATGCAACTGYAAAGCAGGCCAACAATTACTGGAGCGGGACTTGYAGCCCAATCGTWTTGGGCCCGGAARCCTCGTACMGAAGCCTCCTATAAATAGACCTCAACCCCTAGGGTTTTGAATCTGTTCCTTTCTCCTCCATTCCATTCAGAGAGTTCCCAAAGCAAATCGGAAAAGGAGCTTAGAGTTTCATCGTCCTTCATCAACATGAGAGCTAAGGTTAGATATTATTGTGGAAACGAACCATTTCACATCTTTGGTCTTTGTTGTTCTTAATGAATAAGTACTGATGTATTGATTTTTCACTGCAGTGGAAGAAGAAGAGAATGAGGAGGTTGAAGAGGAAGCGCCGAAAGATGAGGCAGAGATCGAAGTAGGAGGATGACTCTTCTACTTGATTCTAGGTTCTAGGCTCTGTGCCTTACCGTCTCTTCTGTCGCGTTTAGGGTTTTGCGTTGTTTTTAAATAGTTTCAGATTTTGAGAAATAGAGACCTCTCATGATTATAATGTTCTGACGTTATATTTAATAGATTTTCTATATCTAATGGTGATTTTACAATATGGCAAAATGGTGCTCGTCGATTTAATATTCCTGCTATGCTGTTTCTGCTCGTTGATTGTGTTGGTTGGTTTATGAATCATGGTGTCTGTTGTGTTTGAGTGCGAGCTTCACCTTTTTGTGCTAATACTTCCACCGTTTCTCATGATATTGGATGCACTTTCCTGTGAGAGAGTTCTAGACTGACATCTTTCTGGAATTCCAATTATTTGTCTGAAGGATTAGTAACTTCAGACCTAAATGAGCTCGTTATTTCAAGTAGTATTTTTCTGTTTTAGTTGAGATGATATTAACTGTATCCTTGGCATCTACTGGCTAGCTTTTCATGGCCAATGGGGACTATAGATTAAATGTACACATTCCTTGAGTATCCCAAGCTACTTTACCATATTGCTTCTCACCGAAATTTTGGCTTCTCTTCAAGCGAGAAAACAGTTTTCCAATGTGGATTATAGATTAAATGTATATAACTTGATATGAGCGATTCCTGGAGCTTTGGCTACTTTTGTGTGTTGGGCAACAGTTATTGATACAACTCTTTACCCGGACAATTAATAAAAAAGATTCACTTAGAAATGTTGAGGGATGGAGGATATGGAATTTTCTGCAGAAATTAATCTCTACTTTTCCTGATTCTCTGAAGTTCTTTGCTTGGTTGTCATGTTGTCAAAAATCTATGCTCAATGTAATTTATAAAACGAGCCAACTCAAATAGTTCTCTTTAGCATAGTTGATGCTGCCTCAATAGCATTAACAATAGCTGTATGCATTTTTAGTTTTCGGCCAGAAAGTACAGGAAGTTAGTCCAGTGAGTTTACATATTCCTCAATGCTTGTTTATGGTAGGATAGAAGATAAGCTTTAGGGAATTGGAGGTCCATGTTTAGTTGTTTGTTCAATTTGTGATAGCTAGTGTAGCTTCCCAAGAATCTACCAGTATCCGAGGCTGCGGACTTAACTCCCTTGACAAAAACAAAGTGCACAAAATGTTCACATTTCTCATTTTCTTTAGTAACGTCTTTTAGATAAGTCACCACAAGTGTCTTTAGTCGAACTTGCTATTCCATCTTGGTTTTTGTTCGGATGGTCCGACCACTCTGTTGCCTCTGTAAATCCGGCTCGAATGTTTCCTTTTCTTGGGTTCCAAGAAGTTTTAATGTTTGTACTGTTACCACGACACTTTGATTTGAGATTATTACCTTTTTTTCAATTCTCTTTGCCGTTTTTATTTCGAAACAAGTCTTAAACTTTGTAACAAAGTATGGATTGAGCCAGGAAAAACGATTTCTCCGATGTGGTCCCCTGTACTAATTGAAGGGTTCTTGTGATCTTAAACAGACTCCCTCACATGGTCTTTTAATTACTCTAGTAAGATTTTCGCTCAATTCTTTTGTCTTAGCCGCGGTTCTAGCAGGGGACGTAACCTGCAGAATATGAACAAGTGTGTGACTTTGTTGTTGGATACCACCGTTAGGGATTATAAAAGATGAAAAAAGGAAAAATTAGTTTTAGGATTATATCTTACGAGGGAAAAAAAAAAAAAAAAATCAGAAGCGATTGTCTGATTTCTGACTCAATATACGTTACCCACGAACACCAAACAGGTACAGACACACACACACACACACACACACACACACACACACATATATATATATAATATAATATAATATAATATTATATGTTTGTTTTAAATTATATATTGAATACAAAAGCATGTCGTTTTAGAAAATTATTGAAACGAGAGACTTAGCCGAAAGCCTCAATGGACGAGGAACGGACTAGCACAGAAGAATCAAGTTTATTCAATTGAATGGAAGGGAGCGAACCCATCATATTCAAAACCAATGCAATTTTTTCTTTTTTTAATAAAAAAATGAAAGGAGATTAATTGATAATATTCAATCTTTCATAATAAGAATCAAACTCGAAATTAAAAATTATCGTAATTTTTATCTTTTGACTTTTTATCACAAGATCAGTGCATTCTGTAACCTTTTACTTTTGTCACTCCGGTCAGAGAGACTCAAAAGCCATGTCTGGTAGGACTGATATATTAGTTACCCCTCGTCAAAAGTCATTCAAATGGGTTAACAAAAGCGGCCCAACGATAAAAGCATCCGACACTTCGCGTTGCTTTTTTCTACGGTTAAATTTACAATTTACATATTTAAAATATTTTTATTTTTTTATTTTGAGTATTTTTTTAAATGTATAGAAAATAACGTTTTTAAACAAAAAATATTTTTTTTTTGCATTTTGATATTAAGAAAGGGTATTATTTAAAAACGTTCTAAATAATATTTTAATTATTTTTTAATTTTCAGTAGAAAATATTTTTTAAAAAATATAAAAAAGAATGCATTTTTATGTGTTAAAAAATTGAAAATAAAAAAGAGCCTGAAACACATAAAAAGAACAGACATTCTATTCTTGTCTCAAGGCGCGCATTTCCATCCCATCCACGAAACGGCCTTTCTGCYTCTTGCTTACCCTTTTTGTCCCGATTCTCTATTCATTTTTCATTTTCCAGCCCGGGGGAAGAAGCTAAATTGGGAGGGAATGTGGACCTAATGGATTATAAATCTCCTAACGTGTTTGCTTTGCAAGCTTTATGGGTGTCACCCGAAACTGTCTCTAATGAGAATTCTATGCTTTTCATGGTTTTTCTTGATACTCTTGTTTCAAATTTTATCTGGCAAGAATCTATTATTTGTCGCTGGTCAAGTTGGTCCCTGTCTTGACGTTCAGAGAACGTTGCTCCTGCAGTTGAAGGAAGAACTGAATTTTACTAGTCCGACCAAGTTGTTAAGCTGGAACGAGAGCCAGAACTGTTGCAACTGGGATGGGGTAAAATGTGACAGCTCTGGCCATGTGATCAGTCTGGACCTAGACAATGAAACAATTACTGGTGGGATTGAGAACTCAAGCAGTCTATTTAGTCTTCAGTACCTTGAGAGTCTGAATTTGGCTTACAACGATTTCAAGCTTATTCAGATTCCTATTGGATTCGGTAACCTTACCAATCTGGCGTATCTGAATTTGTCGGAGGCTAGTTTCGCTGGACAGGTTCCTATTGGCATTGTGCGGTTGATAAGGTTGGTTACACTTGATCTCTCAACCCGTTTCCGTTTCCAGTCTCTAGTACTGGAGAAACCAAATTTAAGAAGACTTGTTCAGGACCTGAGGGAGCTAAGAATACTCTATCTTGATGGTGTCAATATTTCGGCTCATGGGAGTGAGTGGTGCAATGCCTTATC
>MEJB01000015.1:10654574-10720640 GCA_001752375.1 Rhazya stricta
CGCTTTCAATTAGGAGTTAAGACAACCAAGGGTGTAGGTCTTTGAAGGTCCTCACAAATGTCATAGTTCGTTCGCTAGGACCCTAGCAGGGAAGATTGTCTAAGGATGATTCAGGAGATTGCGAAGACTCTTTGTGTTAACCAATCTTTGAATTAGTTCCTTACCACGGTACTCGAACAAAGAGGGATCTAAAAGTCATGGGGATCTTGGAGGTATAAAACTTATCTGTAAGGACATATATGACGGTCTGTCCTTTAACTACGCTGTTCCAGTTCTTGAACTCCATTTCACCGCAAGTATACTAAAACCCTACCTACCCGCGCTTACTCCACATAATAAACGTTCACTTTTTTCTTTATTCGTTATTTATCTAGGTGTGTTATAGTGACCTTACCTGCAACAATTTTTCTTAATAACGAGCTCGATTCAGGTGTATACATCGAGTCCAGTGCCTCCCAACCCTTTGACCTGGACACCTCAACCAACACTTACGGTTCAGGTTCGTGTCGATCTGGTCTTCTTTGTCAACATCCGTAAAACGTCTAGGTAAATCCACTAACGTTCTTTCTAAGTTTACCAACTCCAAAAGGTTATGTAAGTTGAAGAACTTATCCAACTTGCGCGTACTTGTTCTGCGGTCCAACATGTTCCATGGAGACCTTCACTGTGCTGGGGCAGATGAGAGCTGGCCAAATATTCAGATCATTGATATAGCGTCCAATAAATTTAGTGGCAATTTATCTGCAAGATGCTTCTTAACTTGGAAAGGAATGAYGAAAAGTGAAGGGTATAAGCATTCAGACCAGAACCACCTTCGCCTTGAGTACCTTACCCTTTCTCGCCTTTATTACCAGGATACAGTAACAGTAACCATGAAAGGACTGGAGGTGGAGCTTCAGAAAATTCTAAGAGTCTTCACATCTATCGATTTCTCGTGCAACGAGTTCGAGGGGAGCATACCAGAGACAGTGGGAGACCTCAAAGCACTTTATGTTCTCAATTTATCTCAGAATGCCCTTACTGGTACAATCCCAAAAACAATTGGGAAATTGTCACAGCTAGGGTCACTGGACCTATCGAGGAACCACTTAACGGGGAGGATACCAGCTGAGCTTGGCAATCTTACATTCCTTTCATTCCTGAACTTATCATATAATAATTTTTCTGGACAAATCCCAAAAGGCCGCCAGTTACAAACGTTCACAGAAACTTCTTTTATGGGAGACACAGGACTGTGTGGGTTCCCTCTGAACAAAAGTTGCAGCAACAATGATGCAGCAAATAATAAAATTTCCGCAGGCCATGCTGAGTTTGATTGGCAGTTCATATTCACTGGTCTTGGTTTTGGTGTAGGAGCAGCAATTATTCTTGCACCTCTAATGGTCTGCAAGGAAGGTAGGGAAAGATGCGATGAGCATTTGGAAAGGTTTTTTCTTCTGATTTTTCCAGCATATAGGTTCAGTTACACCAGGTATAATGAGAGTAAGGTTGAAGCAGCGGAGAATTTCGACGATGATTTCTCAGAGGATTCTGATGCAGACGAATATAAAGCGCAGAATGAAACGTTTCGTGGTAGCTACTGTGTCTTCTGTACTAAACTTGATGTTCATAGAAAGAAGGCTTTACATAATCCCAAATGTAATTGTCATACTTCACCCCTTTTCTTTCCTTCTCCAACATCATCTTCTTCTTTGTTAGCCTTGTATGACCCCCATTTTGAACCTGTACATAAATATAGATAGGATTCATCAGACCTCAAATACTGCTCATACACAAATCTTTGGAGGTTCCGATACTAATTCCTTAGCTTTTGAAGAATTTGAACAGTTACAGAAATTGTGCGGAAAACAGATTATTGTATTTCCTTCTATTCACTGAGGTCTTTTATTTTCGTTCTTAATTAGGGATTTCCAATTTTGCATGAACGGTTTGACTTAGTTGAGGAATTTTATCGAACACCTTTAGGTGCCTAAACGTAAGATTGGAGCAATTTCCTCACTCATAAGGAAGGTTCCCTCAATTATAGGACTCTAAATTTTCTTGCACATACTTTACCGTCCTCCCTATTATACTCCTAATAGCTATATATATATTTCATTCTTATCAAATCCCTTTCAATTTTTATTATATATATATTTTTCTAATAATATATAAAATACATATCATATCAAATCGCTGGCGCAAGGCTATGATAGGCTTCTGGAGCGTATGGGCCATCAACCCAATCAATACGGATCCTCATTTCACAACTATTCCGGTATGAACCCCGTTTAAGCTATGTTTTTGTAGCCCAATCATCCCATTATGCTGAAACTTAATATGAGGCCGGCGATATGGTAATTCAATTTAATACTTAAAATTAAATGAATTAAATACTTAATAAAATATGTTTGTTTTGATAATATAATTTTAATAGCTTTTATTTGAATACAAACTTAAATCAGACATCAATTTTATAATAGGAGACCTTAGACCAAATTCCTTCAACCAATTAATGCTTAAAAAAATTTATATTCGAGCGATGGAAACATGATCGAAATATCTAATTGGAAGCACATAATTTTTATTTCAGCGGTAAAAGAAGAAATATATTAAAATACAAGATAACATAATATGTTTTAACGTGTAAGATTAAACTAGTAAAATTAAATAATTTTTGAATTAATTAGAAATCGAAACCCGAAACTTCCTTATAATTTGTAACACTTTTAATATAAATCCGGTWCGTTAGATTGAGCGTGAAATATCAATTTAACACTTCAATTATCAATTGTTAGGAAGGTCATCTTCATCAGCCCCTATTTTCGAGATGATTACTAGTGACAGTGAAGCACTYTTCGAAATGATTTTGACCTCCAGTAAGTGTTGTGCAACCGCACACCTTCTGGAGCAGCTGGGGAAGCGGTTCACGGCATTGTTGCTCTAAAGTACGAGTTGAGTCAACCAAGCAGTGTCTCTTAAATATCATAATAGATAAGAAGTATCTGTAATTGTAAGAATTTGACGAATCTGCTTTGTTCAACTGTAATTCTGTACTTCCAACTTGGGTTTTTTTTTTTTTTTTTAATGCAAGAAATGAGTAAAAGAGTGAAGAAAATGTGTATAAAATCTATGAAAAGTTTGTAGCAGACAAAGATTATAAATGACTGATAGAAACCATTGTCAAGAAATTTGCAATTTCTCCTATTTCCCCCTTCCTAGAGTTTCACTAATCTTCAGACTTCACCAGCAATGGAATTTCCACTCGATTCTTGAACCACTGGCGCTCTGCATAGAGGACAACTCGATCGGGATCTGAGCCATTTATCGACGCATTCAGAGTGAAAACCATGGCGACACCGATGCAATACCTTCACCGTATCTCCCTCCTCAAAAAAGCTCAGACAAATACTGCATTCCGCCTCTTGATTAGTCTTATTACTACTCAGACTCGACGATTCATAGGAGAAAGTCGGCAAACCCCCAATCGTGGCCGCGTCTACACCCATTGCTGGTCTAGTCCAAGGTAGAAGAACTACATCATGATTGCTGGGTAGCCAAACGGTGAGTATTTCACTGCTGTGGGTGCATGTATAKAGAAAGARCACAAGCAAGAAAAGGAAGAAGAACAGAAAGAAAAACAAAAATGCACCAAGAATTGGACTATGTTGATCCATCTTGTCCTTCATCTCACTGAAATGAATGGGTTGAAAGTTCTGAGAAGCCATTCCAGAGACACTAAGAGTCCGGAAACCGACCAAATGATCTTTATCAGGGATGAGGTCTGGACAAAAATGAGTTGCCTTTACTGGTAAAGCTCATTACTGATGCTTATCTTTTCAACTCTTTCCTTTATTGCTGATGAAAGAGGTGAAATTTAGGCATTATCCAGAGCTGGGCTGATAGCAGTTGGCTGATCTTTGGCTTCTTTTGGATAAAGAAAGAAAGAAAGATGCATACAGATTCTACAAGGCAAGYAATCAATCAACTTTGGTCGGTGGAAGGAAACCTCAACAGATTGAAGGTGGACGTGACCAAATAGAGAAATAGATTAAATGGTTTTTGATCGATTGAATCTGTGTGCTGAAAGAGAAACTTCTGATTCTTCCTTAGACAAAGGAAAACTTGATAAAAGAATCATCCGTGGCCAGCTTTGAGAAATCGACATTCGTTGTATTATAGGTGGTGGACCAGACTCACTTCGGTTCAAGTTTGGGTTGTTTAGATCCCATCAAGGGACCCATTTTCGTCACAACTGAAATTTAGTTCCCATTAGTAGATTACTGGGTACTTCTCGCTCGACTCTTTCACAGAATTTAACTTCTGATCAAATAAAAACTTATGGTCCGAAATTATTTTAAGAAAGATTCTCGAGTAAGAATCGAATTCGCAATCATCATAATTTGACTCTCAATTAAATAAGAAAGTGTGGCTCGAAATTCTTTTAAGAAAGATGTCATGAATAAGAATCGAATTTRTAATTTTATTTTAGCTCAGTAATTTATTTGCTAATTATTTTAAGCAATGATTAGTGAATTCTTCCTTATTTCTCAGTTATTTTAAATTGCATTCAAAAGTTTTTCTTCCATAATTAAACCTTTGTTTTACAATCTTAATATGATAAAAGACTCAAGCATATTAAATATCAGGAGCAAATTATAGAAAAATTAAGTATTATAGGACATCGTCCAAATTTTGAAAATTTCTTGTAAGGGCAAAACAAATTATTTATGGGAACGATTCTAAATTTTTTTAATTATTTTTATAAAAGAATTATATCTGTCTCTTAGTTCTAAACTTCTATGCCACACAGCGAAATAAGAGAGATTAAATTAAGGACAAATTATATGAAAGTATATATTAAAGAACATGGTTAAAAATTTTAAAAAGTTTTATTTGTAGGAACTATTCTAAAATATTTTAATTTTTTACTAAGAAAATTCTTGCACCTTCAAAATAGAGGCAAGGATCCCATAGTTCCACCACATGGAGAAATCAGAAATTTTAAAWTAACTCACAARTGTATATATATATATGTATGGTTAAAATTATGGATAACTATTTAGGAAGGGTGAAAGGTATTTGGAGACTCTGGGAACGGCTAAATAATTTAGGGATAAAGGATGAGTTAAATTTTCATAAAATTTAGCGTATGAGTGAACTGATGAGAGGGTTAAATTTAATTGGTCCCGGCGAGGCTCGAACTCGCAACCTTCGGCTCATAAAACCAACGCTCTAATCAACTGAGCTACGGGAACCCATCAAAATCTAATTAATCATATTCAATTACTGATTTCAACAATTAAATAGTGGTCGGACATTTTCTCCTTCGTGTGGTACCWAATAGGATAAACCAAAAAAAGAAAGAGATAAATAAAATTGGGTGAGTTTACTATTAGATTTACTCATATCCAAATATTTTCTATACTTTTTTAATTTCTTTACATAATCAAAGTTTGAATTTTTTTTCTTAACTATAAATTAAGTATTGGATTAATTGCACATTTTATGAACATTTTGGAAGGTCAGAATAGAAAAGCTCGATATATTATTTGCTAATTTAGGAGAAGGAAAAAAAATTCGATAGTTCGATTAATTTCTAAAAGCACGAGTAAATTTAGTAATTTTATTTCTAATAAAAGTAAATTTTGATACTTTTGTAATGAGAATGAAGGTTTGAAWAAGTCGTTACTAGTCATATACATTTATACTTACTAACATATACCATAGTACTTACTGCAATTCTAAGCCATCTAATATCCAGAGAGATATATGATTATGTGCTCCTAATCTTGATGGGCCAATGCTAGTAAGATCTGATTTATTATCAGGGAGAGGTGAACCAGAAATGCAGGCTAGTAATGCATCTTTGCACCAAAAGGCATAGCTAGTATTTCTTCATGACTCAACGAAGCAGAAGGTGGAAATTCAATCTGAGGCAACGGATGTGCTTCTGCAACCATGTTAGTCGCTCGTGCGTACAAATCAGATGTGCTTAGTTCCGGGGAAAGATTGTAATTTGGCAAAAGCAACAAACTGGGATCGGGATCAGCTAAGTTTATCATGCTCTGGTGAAGCCATATCTGAGTCTTGAGAAACTTCACATAGTGTATGGCTTCCTCTAGCATTGAAACTGTGTCCATCTTGCTCCCACCAGGGACTAAGCTCTGCAAAATCTTGAACCGTTCGCTGATTCTGTGCCTCCTTTCCCTTGCTGCTATGCTTTGTGCATCAGTCGAGAGCTTCACAGCTTTTCCTGTGGATTTCCTTCCTCCAACCTTCTTGCGATCTTTGGCATTTCCTGCCACTATCGGAGAGGTGCAATCCATTTCTTGAACCAGCTATCTTTTTGCCGTGATGTTAATTTTTGAATGAACCAATTACTCAGGCTTGAAGTATATATGTAGTGGGAGTGTAACTTCTCAGTTAGGTGGGGTTCGGGATTAGTACTCATGACTACAAGTAAGAACAGTTAAGATTTGTTTCATTAAAGGATTTGACTCGAATTAGATCCGTCAAGTAGAGGCACAGTGTGAGATGTGCAGAATGTGAGATAAATACAGTAGATGGGATATGTAATTCATTTGAGACATCCAATCTTGGCTAAAGAATACGGATGGCTATAGGTTGAGAGGCTACGGTAGCAAAAGAGGCTCAGTTCAGCCACAGGAGTCCGCGCCAAGGTCGTTGAATTGCTTGCTTCCTGTGCTTTATTTATTAAGTACTTAGATATTTTCCCAGAAGTTCCATCGTCCAAGTATGTGTCTCACCGACTTTAGAGTCTCTTGTTTGTTTTGTTTTTTCTTAGATTTACAAGAGACATCTTTGTCCAGTGATCTGGACAGATGGGAAGGTGACTCCCATTACCGACGTTGAGTAGGGTGGGGGCCTCCCTAAATTCGAAGTAGTTCTGTTTTTAGTTGCTTGTATGTCTGAATCCGAAGCCAGAKCCCTTGGAGGGCCTTTCCTAGTTTTCATGCACTCTTTTGTTCTAGGATTGAAAACCTTTGCCCCCCATGAAAATCATTGTGTATTTTGCTTTCTCGTGATAGAGTAAAGCCCTTTTGTTAACCGATCATATTAGCTCTTCTTTTGGAGCAAAGCCATTTTGTTAACCAACCATTTTAGCTCTTCTTTTGGAGCAAAGCCATTTTGTTAACCGATCATATTAGCTCTTCTTTTGGAGCAAAGCTGATAATAGTATGTGATTAAAGCTGTCTCTAACAGGTAATGCAAGAAAGACTTTGGAAT
Organism: Rhazya stricta; assembly: GCA_001752375.1. Lineage (NCBI taxonomy): Eukaryota > Viridiplantae > Streptophyta > Magnoliopsida > Gentianales > Apocynaceae > Rhazya > Rhazya stricta. The sequence goes on from MEJB01000015.1 coordinate 10,661,805, forward strand.
CCATTAATCAAAGGTTATCGTAACTCTAATGGAATCCATCTCATGATAACTCTTTTCTCTTTTCGTTTCGCATCTGTTTCCTTTTGTTAAAGTTTCCTGACTGCAAAAAAGTGAGACTTACGTACAAATTTTGAAGGCAAGAGCACATGAAGCMTCCGGTATTCGCGTTAAGGTTTGGTAGGAACGTAATTATAGTAACTTGTTCAACTGAAATTACCTGCTTTTTAACTGTCCAACACGGAAAGAGACTGCATTGTGTACAAATATCAGTCAAAAGTTTCCTTGTTCATGTATGTATATGCGCTGCTGTGCATGATTTTGATGATTATATATAGTACGTACAAAAACTTCTTCTTCGCCATCTCAACATAGACTGGTGATATTATTAGAACCGGTGATGGGACTGTTTAACAAAAATCTGCCAAAAAGAAGATACTGACCACGACAAGTCCTCTCATTCCACTGTTCTCTAAATGACAGGAGATGGAGGGTTCCATTTTCAAGCGAGCCGGCCATGAATCCATCCTTGTCCCACTTGATTTCTCAAGTTCCTGTTCCAGTTTTGGTGAAGGATTCTTGCTAGGGGATCAGGTAAATGGGCACTGGAGGAGAGTGTTGGACGRAAGATTTGTGAAGAAAAGCATGCTAAAACTAGGTTAACTTTTTCAACTAGTACTACGAGTATAGTACTAATCTCTAGTCCTGGAAGACAAGTTCTCATGAATTCAAGGATCCCAGAAGAAGAAGAAGAAAGCTAAAGCGGAGAAGAAATCCACTGAAAACGATGCCCCTGAGAAGTCACCTGCTTGATGCATGGATTTGGAGACTAGATGGGACACTGAGTTAATGTACCGTGTAAATTAAGAAACATGTGAGACTACAGCCACCCAACMAGAACTTTGGTACAATTTTCTATCAGAGATCCCAATTGTTGGAATCAACTCTTCGATTACACAATGCTCTTGAAATTGTGATTTCACCAATACAATGATGCTCTTTACTACAGACCAATACTTTTACGTACCTAAAATGCTTCAATAATTTTATTCTAAATTTGAGGTTAAATCTTATTTGATAACTCAAATTAATATTTAAAATTGAACGAATTAAATATTTATTAAATTAAATTTATTTTATAATTTAATTTTTTATAAATTTTAAGTGATAAATAATATTCTGACTTAATATATTAAGTCATTTCAAATTAAATTATCAAATACAATATTTAGTTAGTAAATACTTCTAGAATTTTTTCCTTTTTCTCTCTCACATATCTCTCCTAAAAGACTCGCAAAAAGTATAAAGTAGTAAATTTATATTTGAACCAAATAAATGAAAAGTTTTATCGATATTTCTTGAAAAACTAAATTCAAAACTAATCCAGAGGTAAATAGAGAAAATAATATTAGAAGAAAGTTTTCAAAAAGTGTGAAATGAGTGAAAAGATAACCATCCTATAATGACTTAAATTTTCATGTAGTTACGTAACACCTTTATTCTAAGATAATAATAATAATAATATATTGTAGGTTCARGACTCCATCGTTGCAACACTTTTTATTTGAATAGAGGTACAAATATTATTACACTCTCTATATCGTGAGTATATATTTAACTATCGATTTATTTTTTCATCTATTTTAGTAGTTAATATATTAAAAGATTCAAAATTCGTAATAATTTTAACTGTATTCAAATGCATTCTTATTTTCCTAAAAGTTAATAAGGTATGAAATAGAAGGATCAATATGGAATAAAATAAGCAAAATGTACATTTAATATATATTTAATTTCTTAAAAAATAATTATTTTAAAATAAAGGAAGTATTCATTTTCCTATATTGCATTTGCATATCCCTTGGCTCCTTTCCTCCTAGCTATTGAGTGAAAGTTGTATTTGAAAAAAAAAAAAAAAAAAATCCTAAAACGAGACCGGTAAATGTTTAGGAGGGAAGCCCACCGTCGGATCAACTTCATTAATAGTCCCTCAGTCCACGCTCCAGGTGGCTCCAAGATCCAAATGAGAATCGTTCGTCCTGCCATCCTCTATCCAGAACCTCCAGTAACTATCCACGTACCATCCACGTGGCAATTCACCATAAACCGAGCACCTTCTCTTGCCAACAAGAAGCTTCTCAAAACACCTGTTGAAACCCCACGGGGTCAATTTTACCTGATCGGCTGCCCCTATTTATGTTCGGAATGATGACTTCGATTCTCCGGAAGAACGAGAGAGATTGTATGCTGTTGTAGCAGGTAGTTAACAGAAGCCAAAAGCCAAGAAGTAGTAAAGAGGGTTTGGAGATGGCCGAAGGAAGTGATGAGTTCAGGCTAGTTTCTCCCGGGATATCCCATCATGAGGGAAAGCTGCCAAGGAAATATACAGACGAGGGGCAAGGYGCTCTGAAGAATATATCYCCGCCATTGGAGTGGTACAACTTGCCGGGAGAGACTAAGAGCTTGGCATTGGTGGTGCAGGACATTGATGCACCGGACCCAGATGGGCCAATAGTGCCTTGGACATCTTGGGTGGTCGTAAACATACCGCCGACGGTGAATCGTTTGCCTGAGGGACTCTCTGGAAAAGTTGAAGAGATGGGCGATCAATATTCCGGGATCAAAGAAGGTAATAATGATTTGAAAACYCCGGGGTGGCATGTTCCAAAGTTGCCTAGTCATCCACATCGTTTGGAATTCAAGCTCTACGCATTGGATGATGAACTGCATCTAGGGAACAAGGTACGACGTTGCTAATTCATCGTTCAAATAGCTCCAAAGTTGTAGTTTCTTCAAGTTTCTACTGACATTTTGGATATGGAAGTGCAGGTAACAAAAGAGAAGCTGCTGGAAGCAATCGAAGGACATGTTCTTGGAGAGGCAGTTTTGATTGCAAAATTTTAGTTTGATCAGTTTTAATCCTTTTTTGTTTCTGATTTCTCAGTGTGAAATCCAAGTGTAATGCTAAATCCAAGATAGTAGCAAGATTTCTCTGAATTTGTCAGAAGAATTTACATGTAGAGATCTTCTACTATACGTGGTGTRTGTTAATGGTGTTAGCGGAGAGGATACGGGGATGGGGTATTATATTATTAAGGTCTCGTTTGGTTTAAGGATTTTGCTATGGAAAAGGAATTATGTTTTGTACTATAATGTTTTCTCATGATTGATTAAAGGAATCACCAAAGAAAACAAAGAATAAATTGGGAATCACTCCGAAAAATTCCAACTCGAATTATTGATTTTTTTGTTTTTTGTTATTTATTATAGTTTTTTTTGGTTATTTCTTACAAAATTGATCTTATAGAACCACTTCATATGCACAAAAATAATTTATAGATAATAAACTTACTCCTTTTATTATTTAGAAAGATTAATTTTGAAAGATATTTTTAATTATATTTTAATATTAAATATTTATTATTTCAATAGAGTATATAACATCAGTCATATTTGATCAATTTTAGTCTAGCAATTTTTATAAATTAGTATGAGAAATGTCTCAAGAAAAAATAATTAACTTAATTTTATTTCTTACAAAACTAAGTTTGAGATTGTATTTTTCTTAATTTCAAAATATAATTTTTTTAACTTTTTTATTGAGAAAGAGCCAGGTTTTTCCAGTGGACAAAGTGACTGCATTTGTCCAACTATTCTATTCCAACTTATTCTCCCAAAAAAAAAAAAAAAAAAGACAAGAAAAAAGAGTCCAACTACGAACGATAAAATCCAGAAAATCCAAAAAATTGAAACAAGAAAATCTCATTCATCCCCCTCTACAAATTCCAAACCCTCAAAGCCTCCGAATCCACACCCRACRTTCATACGGAAGAGGAGGAAAACGATGATAGGTTCGAATCCGAGAGTCCCAGTTCTGGAGAATGGACGCAACATCGGCAAGGAAAGCTCGTGGGAAGTGAGGCATGGTGACATGTTTGCTCAGAAGAGAAATGGTGATGTTCGAGAACAACAACAGGACGTTGATGGGTCCAGTTATACGATCAAGGTCTCATATGGGACGAACCTTCGTGACATCACTGTATCCTCTAGTTCTACTTTTGGTAATTTCTATTTAATTGAACCTTCCGTTGGAGATTCAATAAATGATGGGGTGCTTTATGTTTATCTATTCTAGTTTTTGAAATTCTGTGATAGTCTCGGTATTCCCCTGAGCCGTTAGCGGGCTTTTCCTCTTGCAATTTCGTCTTTGAATCTGATTGACGATGTTCATTCCAGTTAKATTCGATTGTTTTTTGGCTAATGTGGTGATCCGTTTTGCTGGTTATTACTTGGTCAGTGTTGGGATGATTGGAATGTGGTTGTTGGGGGAGGGAGAATTGCTTGTTACTTCGGAACTGCCTTTTTTGAATTTAAGTTCCTATCTACATGTCATAGTACGTGACATTAAGGGCCATATTTTGGTGGGTTCTTGATTTTACTCCAACTTCTGTCAGGAAAGAACAATGCTATTGTAACTGGAAGCTGAAGGAAACCTTGGGATTTTGAGTAGCCACTTGAGATAAATCCTTGGTTAACTTGTATCTGTTGAATTCTGTTTGTTAGGTGATGTTAATATTATCCTCTTAGTTCTTGGTTTCATATATGAACTTAGGAGATGTGAAGAGAATCATTGCTCAGGAAATTGGGGTGGAGCCTGAGATGCAAAAGCTTTTCTTTAGGGGGAAAGAAAAGGAAGATTGTGATCACTTGCAGATGGCAGGTGTGAAGGATAATTCGAAGGTTTTACTTGTAGAGGATACAAGAGGCAAAGCTATCAGCTCGAAAGAGGTAAATGAAACCAGTGAAATATCAAGAGGAAGTGAAGCTGTTGCTGATATTAGAGCAGAAGTTGACAAACTCGCGGAGAAGGTTACTTCCCTTATCAGCATTATGTATACTTTCCATCCTTGAAATATGATTRGCAGATGTTTTGTTATTGTATTCTAGGTGTCTGCAATACAAGCAGTTATTAATGATGGAACAAAGATTGATGAGAAGGACATAATTTACTTGACAGAGATGCTTATGAGGCAACTGCTTAAATTGGACACTATTGACGCTGCAGGAGAAGGGAAAATGCAACGAAAGATGGAGGTTAGTTTTCAATGCTACCAAAGGTTCCATTTTAAATTTGCAAGTCAATTCTTGGCTACTGATACATAGTACATCCATCATATGATGTGGTCAAACGTGAGAATATCTGCCTAAACCTTCTTTTCCCCTCTATAGCACTCTATCCTGTCAAACCAGAGATAGACAACTCTGATTCTACCGACAAGGACTGTTCTAGTCCCTTTCCTATTAGCAACTAATAAAGATGTTCGCTTCAACCTCAACAGTTCATCCCCTTTTTTGTTGTCTGGTGCTACTTGAAACATGTGGTGAATAAAAATTATGGTTTCATCGTAATTTTGACAACAAAAAATAGTGGCACGTCTGTTATTGAGCAAAGAATCTCACATGAAACTATAAGAAGCATATAATGTAATGGCAGCTTGAGGGATGAGGGTTTCTTTTCCTGCAATATGCTTTTTGGTGTTTTTGTTCTTGCTCTGTTAAATTTGAGGTTTTGAGTGAAGATTAGATTGTAATCTTGAGTTTAGCTTGCGTGGTTTGTTTTTTTGATTTTCTTGTAAATTTGCACCATCTTGTCAATGGAGAAACCCCAAGTAAGAAATGCAAATTTTTCTTTTATCACTGGTTTGCCAATAGTCCAGCATCATGTCTGATATCTTTAGCATGCTTGAGATGGCCCTTCTAAGTTTGTGTTGCTTAATAGGCATGTTGTTTAGCAGGAATCTGATATCAAGGATAGGCGAGCATTTCCAGGTCCAATGGTACCTATGTTTGGTTGATAATGTTAGGGAAATATTGATCTGGCTATCTGGTCCACGGGAGATAACTTTCCCATGATTAGAAGGGTACTAAAATACAAAGTGACTACATCYTATGTTGAAAAAGTGACATATTTATCATTTTGAAAATAAGATATCTCATTCTCGCTTATGTATGTCCAAGCTTGACAAYGGGAAGTCTGTGTTCCTCAGATTTCGAGGTTTCTCATATCCATTTTATGTTTTAAGTACTTGATTTTCATTCTGTAGAAAACCTATATGTGTTTGAATTTTATCCCTTAAGAAGCTATTCCCCTGATACCAGTTTATTCTGCTTGAGTTTTAGCGTCCTTAAATTTTTGTTAAATTGAGAGGGATGTCTTATTTTTATGACTCTGAATCTGCAAATGAAAGTTAAGACAAGCTTTTAAAATGTAAGTCCTATACTAAAATTGTGTTCTACCTGCTGATGATGTCAATTCATTTTCCTCAGGTCTATTGTTTGCAAGCCCATTTGATTGAACTTTTCGATCGTGTGTTTGTTACTAGGGATCTGAGCTGATAGCCATACTGCTTCTGGATAATTATGTTATTAGTAGTTCTACTAATATCCTTGTCTTCTGGCAGTTAAGAGGTTGGTCCAGTAAAATCTGGCTAATTTGTTAAACTTAGCTAGCCGGTAGGAGGTATGGCTTTCATCTTCTTAGATTGAAATATCAAGTACTGTAGCCATTAGCTTAGTCCTTATATCCTTYTTCCTTTTTCTATTAAACTTCTTCGTGGTTTTGTTGAGTTGAGTACCAAGTGTTGTTCCCTAATGTGTGGATTCTAGAGTCACTGTTTAAGGGCATTCGGTTAACTTTCACAATAGAAACGGAGTATGTACCTCTGATCTGTACTGTGCCAGTCAAGTGCACATTTTGTTAATAGTTTTGTGGCTGATCGTCATATTTTGTAGAATAACTGGTTGGATCATGGATATGTGGGTTGTGGATGGGATATTTTAGGGGCTTCCTAGTGTGGGTGGGATACTAGAGGCATTCTATATTGTAGTATGATCGATCGGATTGGCAGCAAACATGCTGAAATCAGAAAAAAGATCTAAGAAGTGAAAGAGGGAGAGAATAAAGGAAAGAAAGAGAATTGTATTCCATCTTGGCTGAATGAATTTTTAATTTTGTTTACTACTAAGAGTTCAAGTACCTAACTTGAGACATTGATTAGTTGGCTTAACAGAGAAGCACGAATATCAGGTCCTCCAATGGACAGCAAAACTGCATGGATGCATAATCAATGTCATTGCTTAGTAACCCGGATCAATTATAGCCTTTTGAGTATAATCTTCATCCTTGGCGCCTGAATCCTCTCTTGTGTGGAGTCTCATTATAGAAATATCAGTAAGTTTGACACAATATCCATCTGTTGCAACCCTTATAAATGCTGGCAATTCTTGTTTTAATCTTGGGATTGCCGACCAACCAGTTCTATTCTTCATTTATTTGTTTGCTTCCTGGATGGTCAATTTGCTTGTTAGGTGCTAATGCCCTTGCTGGGGAATATGACATTTGCATTGGCAATACAATTGTTTGTTGTTGTTTCTGCTGGCACATGGATTATGGGTATATACTGGGAATATACTCTTTATGGAAGCTAATCTTGGCTCATTTCTATGTTCAGGTGCGCCGTATCCAGAGTTTTGTCGAGGAAATGGACAACCTTAAGGTGAGAAATTCCAATCCATTTGGTGACTACAGTAATACTGCATCTGTAGCAACTGAATGGGAGAAATTTGATTCTGGCATTGGAAGTCTCACCCCACCAGCCCCTGCACCTCCTACTAAAGTGACCCAGGAATGGGAACAGTTCGACTAGTTATAGCTTCCTCCAACTCGTATTATAGACTCGTGGAATGCAAAACATGTGGAGTTTTCAATGCATACATTCATTCTTCTTCTTTTAACTGTTATTACTTAACAAGACTTATAGTCCTTTTGGCTGCACAGCATCTAAACTTAGAGCATAGTCGAATATACAAAGTGTAGCTGATTGTGTATTATATTTGAGTCTATATTCCACAGGCTTAACTTAACTCTATTTACTATTAGGGATTCTTGTCGATTTTCAGTGCAAGAATATTTCTTGGTGATTCCTCTGTGTTTGCAAGTGATATTAGCACGTTTTTAAATATTTTGATCAGGTTCTCCCACTGTTTGTATTTACTAATTACGTTTTTAATTTACTTTATTGCTTTAGCGACCAATCAAAATTATATAAAAAATTAGTCTATTGCAGCAGAAAAGCTTTATGAKAATCATTTGGGCCAATGTAATAGGAACCGTTTTGTACGGGTCTACAAATAGGCCCATCAGTTGGTCCATTATGCACCMGTGGCGGAACTGAGCATGCAATTTACGTGGAATTGACGCTGAAATTAATTGGACGCGTGAGGTCCGGGTTAATATGGCTATACTTTTTGGAATTCTGGTGAAATTTCCAAAAAGTAGTCACTCTTGATTTCTTCTACTTGTCCTCTTGCTACATTGTCTTTATGAAAAGTTAGTAAAGAAAGTTAATCAGGGTATCCGAGCTTCGTTGAGTTTGATTCAGCTACAATATTGTGAGTTCAGAAACATGAGTAACCTAGATGCCGTACTTCCTTCGAGTCCCTTTTTCTTACATCCGGATGAGAATCCGACTTTGGCTCTGGTTCAGCCACTGCTTACTGAACATAATTATCACACTTGGAGTAGATCAATGAAGATGAGTTTGATTTCAAAGAACAAATTGGGTTTTGTTGATGGTACGATCAAGGCACCTTCTGCTTCGGACACTATGTTCTCTTGCTGGCAACGATGTAACGCTATGGTGGTCTCATGGCTGCTCAATTCGCTTTCTCCTTCTATAGCGGAGAGTGTTTCTGAGTTGGATATTGCAGAAAGCATCTGGAGTGTCCTGTATGCTAGATTTGCTCAGCGAGATTCACTTAGATTGTCTGATTTAATGGAGGAATTTCACAGTTTGAAACAAGGTTCACAGAGTGTAAAGGAGTACTACACTTTGATGAAAGTTGTTTGGGATGAAATTCTAAACTTGAGACCGGTTCCAAGTTGTCCATGTCAACCTAAATGTACTTGTGTAGCGTTGGGCTCTATAGAAGAATGTTTTAATGCGGATCAAGTTATACAGTTTGTCAAAGGTCTCAATGACAACTTTGCTTCTTTAAAAACACAAATACTATTGATGAAGCCCCTACCTCCTATTACCACAGCATTTTCCATGGCCATAACAGTTGAAAGACAGCTAGTTTGCACAGAGAATCGTCCTCATTCAGGCACTATACCTAGTCCCGCCAATCTCAGTTTTTCTTCTTCCGTCGACTATGACACTGGGGGTAATGGAGTTAGTGTGCCCCAACAGCCATGTAATGCATTGAATATTGGAAGAGGGAAGAGTTGGGTGCAAGGTCCAAAAAAGATAAAATGCACATTTTGTGGTTTAAATGGGCATACCATTGAAAAATGCTACAAGAAGCATGGATATCCACCGGGATGGCACAGGCCAAGAGCCCATCTCAGTCAAACTATTGCCAGTAATGGTGATCAAGCAATGTCTTACGCAATGTCTCAGAGTGATAACGTAGAGAGTAGTTCCTCTGCGCCTATTACACAAGGGCAATTTCAGCAGCTGCTACAAATGTTGCGTGCAAATTCCATTGGATCCAGCTCTTCTGAAGCTAAGGGTGCAGCAGAAACGTACAAAACAATGGAGCACATGCTGAATCCAACCGCAGCATTGCAAGCTGATCTTGGTAAGTCTAGACCAGGTGAAATAAATTCCCATTTTCTACGCATCTTAGATTGTTGATTCGGGTTCTGCAGACCATATCTGCTGTATTATGAGTGTATTTGATTCCTTCATACCAATTACACACTAATCTACTATCACCTGATGGTCACTCTGTGTGAATGACTCATAAAGGCACTGTGACACCAACCAACCTATACTCACTGATGTTCATTATATGCATGATTCCCGTTTCAACCTAGTTTCATCTTGTAAGTTGATTGCTTCATCTCCTTCCATTGTTACTTTCAAGCCCCACTGATGTGCAATTCGGGTTTCAGATAGCTGGTAGATGATTGGATTAGCTGAAAAATTCGACAACCTTTACAGCTCCAGCAATGTTATTCTTCTATGGTGGCTAATCCACATCYAGATTATAAACAATGACGTTCTGTTTCTGTAAACATTTGCAATCCTCATCTTTGTACCATGACATGATATGGCATTATAGATTAGGCTATGTATCATCTTCACAAATAAAACTAGTTCAGTCTGTGGATACTTATGTAGAACTGCCGCATCCACGTATCTGTTGAGTGGATCCATTAGCTAAACAACATATGAATGAATTCCCTTTGAAGAATTGTGTAAGCACTTCTACTTTTGCCTCAGTTCATGTCGATATATGGGGTCCATACAAATACGCTACAGTTAATAATCAATAATATTTTCTTATTATTGCTGATGATTTTGGTAAATATTCTTGGGTTTTCTGCTTCATAAAAAATCGCAGGTTAGATTCCTTCTTTCAGTAAATTTTTTGAAATCCAATTGCTTGTAACCTCTTATCTGCCTTTGTTGAATTTAAATGTCCTGTCTGCATGTCTTTAGTACGTGATATTAGGTCATTTTTTAGGTAGGTTGTTGATTTTGCTCCACCTTCTGTCAGGAAAGAATAATGCTATTGTAACTGGAAGATGAAGGAAACCTTGGGATTTTGAGTAGTTCATTTGCAATAAATCCTCAGTTAACTTGTATCTATTGACTTCTGTTTCTTTCGTGATGTTAATGTTGTCCTAATTTCTAGTCTTTTAGAGTTTCTTATAGTATGAACTTAGGTGATTTGAGGGCAGCCATTTCTCAGGAAATTAGAGGCTGAGATGTAAAAGCTTTTCTTCACAGGGAAAGAAAAGGACGATTATGATCACTTGCAGATGGCAGGTGTGAAGGATAATTCCAATGTTTTACTTGGAGAGGATACAAGAGACAAAGCTCTCGGCTCTGGCGAGATAAATGAAACTGATGAGATATCAAGAGGATGCAAAGCTGTTGCTGAAATTAGAACAGAAGTTGATAAGCTTGCAGAGAAGGTTAGTTCCCTTATTGCCATTATGTATATTTTCCTTCCTTGGAATATGATTAGCAAATGTGTTGTTATTGTCTTCTAGGTGTCTGCAGTACAAGCAGTTGTTAATGGTGGAATGAAGACTGATGAGAAGGGCATCATTTACTTGACAGAGATGCTTATGAGGGAACTGATTAAATTAGACACTATTGATGCCGCAGGAGAAGGGAGAATTCAACGAAAGAAGGAGGTTAGTTTTCAAACCTGCCAAACGTTGCATTTTGGATTTTCAAATCAATTCTTGGCTAATACACAGTATGGTACTTCCATSCATCATATGAAGTGGTCAAACATGAGAATGCCTGCCTAAACCTTCTTTCATCTTTATTAAACTCGATCTTGTCAAGCCAGAGATAGGCAACTCTGATTCTACCAACAAAGACTGTTCTAGTACCTTTCTCACTGCCAAGTAATAGAGATGTTTGTTTCATATTCAACAGCCTCATCCTCTTTTTAGCTGCGTGGTGCAAAAAATTATGGTTTCACTGTAGTTTTTTCTAGTAAATAAAAAATTGCAGCACATGTGGTCTGTTACTGAGTGAAGAATCTTATGTAAAACTATAAGAAGCATATAACGTATAGGCAGCTTGAAGGATCCTGCAATATTCTGTCGGGTATCTTTGTTCTTTGTCCAGTTGACTTCTTGCTTTGTTAAATTTCWATTAACAGTGGAACTTGATTGAGAGAGCGAAGATTAGATTGTAATTTTGAGTTTAGCTAGCCTTGTTTTGGTTTTTGATTTTCTTGTAAATTTGCACTGTCTCACAAATGGGGAAACCCTAGTAAGAAATGCAAAATTTTTTGTCACTGGTTTGCCAATGGTCCAGCATTACGTCTACTATTTATAGCATGCACAAGATGGCCCTTCTAAGTTTCTGTAGCTTATTAGACATGCTTGTTTAGCAGGAATCTGCTATCAAGAATGGGCATGCATTTCTGGGTCCAGTGGTACCTATGTTTGCTTGATAATGTTGGGAAAAATACATCCGGTCCCTGGTAGATAACTTTCCCATGACTAGAGGGTTTCTGAAACACGTAGTGACTACTTCTTGTGTCAGATACTATTCATCATCTTTGCAAAAATTGACATATTTATAGCTTTGAAAATAAGATAACTGTTCCCGCTTATATACGTACAAGCATGAGAATGGAAAGTTTGTATTCCTAATATTAGTAAGTTTCTTGTATACATATATGTTTTATTTGTTGCTTGATTTTCATTCTGTAGAAAAAACTAGATGTATTTGGGTTTGAAATGTATCCCTTAAGAATGTATTGTCCTGATGCTCGTGTATTCTGCTCTAGTTCTAGTGTCATTACATTTTTGTTAAATTGAGAGGGATGTTATGTTTTTATGACTCTGATTGTGCAAATTAAAATTAAAACAAGCTTTTTAGAAGTCCCATAAAGAGAAAGTTGGAGAGGAAAAAAGAAAAAAGGAGTGTTAACTTTGTGGCAGTCCAATTGCAACTTTCCTGATTATTTTTTTAGTTTTTCCTTCATTGCAAAAAACTAAAATCGTGTTGTACCTGTTGATGATGGCRCTTGATTTTCCCCAGGTTAGTATTGTTTGCATACCCATAGGATTGAACTTTTCAACCATGTTGGTTACCGGGATGTTCAGCTGATCGCCATGCTTCTTCTGAACAGTAGTAGTTGTTATATCCTTGTTTTCTGGTAGTCAGATATTGGTCTAGTAAAATCTGGGCAATTTGTTTAAATTGTTAAACACCTCCCTTGCTTGCTGCTAAGAGGTATGGCTTTCACCTTCTTAGATTGGAATATCAAGAGCCCCACATATTAGGTTAGTCTTTATATCCTGTTTCCTTTTTCAATTTAACTTCTTGTCGAGTTGAGTTGAGTATCGCGTGTTGTTCCCTAATATTATTTTGCTAGTGGATTCTAAAACCACTCTATAAGAGCATCTGGTTAACTTTCACAAATTTCATATTCATACCAATTCATTATCTTTGTTTTATGTTCCAAAAGGAGGGTTAATAGAAACTCAAACAGAGGCATCTCTGATCTGTAACTGTGCCAGCCAACTGTATMTTTTGCTAATAGTTTTGTGGCTGGTCGTCAGAATATGTAAAATAACTGGTGAATTATGTATATGTGGGTTGTGGATGGGATATTCTAGGCGCTTCTTAGTGTGGGCGGGATCCTAGGGGCTTTACTATATTGGCGTATGATCAATCTGATTGACAGCAAGCATACTGTAATCAGGGGAAAAAAATAAAATTAAGAAGGATAAGAGGGAGAGAATAAAGGAAAGAGATAGAATTTTGTTCTCTCTTTGGCTGAATAACTTTTAAATTTTGTTTACTGCTAAGGTTCGAATACCTAACTTGGGAAATTGATTAGCTTGCTTAATGGAGGAACACGAGTATCAGGTCCTCTAATAAACAGCAACATTGCATAGATGCCTGGTCATTGCAATAGGAACCTGAATCAATTGTAGCCTTTGAGTATAATCCTGGAGCTGATTCCTCTCTTATTTGGTATCTCGCTATAAGAAATATTAGTAGGTTGACATGATATCCAGCTTCTTGTTTTGAATCTTGGTGTAACCAAGCCAGCAGTTTTATTCTTTATTTATTTTTTTTGCGTCCTGGATGGTCAATTTACTTGATATTTCTTTGCTGGGAAATATGATATTTGTATTGGCAATATTATTGTTTGTTATTGTTTCTACCTGAACATGGATATCTATTGGGAATTACTGGCATCTACCCTTGATGGAAGCTAATCGTAGCTTATTTCTATGTCAAGGCACGCCGTATCCAGAGCTTTATCGAGGAAATGGACCAACTTAAGGCAAGAAATCAGTGACTACAGTAAGTATCTGTAGCAACTGAATGTGAAAAAATTGATTCTGGCATTGGTAATCTTATTCCACCAACCCCTGCACCTCCTACTAAAGTGAGACCCCGGAATTGGAAAGAGCTGTCTCCAAGTTGTATTGTACACTTATGGAATGCAAAATTTGTGGGATTTTCAATATATATATGCATTGTGCTCGTTACTGTTAAAATCTAATCCGTTTGGTTGTATAATATATATTAGTATAGTTGGTATTATATTACATTTGAATCTATATTATACGGTTCAACTTGACTTTGTTTATCATTACGAATCCTTGTCGATGTGCAATGAAGCAAGTGACAAATCTAATATCCATCTGATTCATGGAATTTGATTATCTATTATATAATGTTGCGTTTCACCACCATTGTGCATTATTTTCTCCCTTTGTCGTTGTCCAGCTAGGGCATAGGCTTCTTCACCGTGGGCTGCATTATCTCCAATCTTGAGTTCTTCCTCGGACATCCGGAGGGGTATCACCACTCTGATCACGAGTAGAATAGCAGATGTAACAACTACATTCCAGCCAATTATGAAGCTGGCGCCAACCAAGTGTTGGAGGAATTGAACTCCACCTGTTCCGCGGTAGAAGGGCCCTTTGGAATTAGGGACTGCTAAAAACATGCTACCAAGACTTGGATGGGCAAGCAGACCTGTCAGGGCCCCTCCCAAGGTTCCAGCGACAGCATGAGTATGAAAGACACCAAGGGTATCGTCTATCTTCTGTAGGATTGTTAGTTTCTTGGTCAAACTCGTCATAGTATACAACGGAATAGTTCGARGCGCTGCCCATTCCTGAACAAGCCCTWCCAATTTCCAAAATAATTAAGCCTGCAAAAGATGTGTTTGGAAGCATAAAAATTTGGCGCCGAAGRTATAGAGCGAATCTATTTACCTGCTGCTGGTGTGATACAGACTAAACCAGTTATCATTCCCTGAATAGCGCCAATAACCGAAGGTTTCTTGAAGAAGAACACGTCCCAGCAGGTCCATACGAGGAGACTGGTCGCTGCACATATACGGGTATTAAGAACTGTGAGTGAAGAGTCAACATTTGCAGCAAACGGATCACCTCCATTAGATCCTGTCCATCCCATCCAAAGAATTCTGCTCCAGTCAGTGCTAGTGAGAGATTGTTCGGCGGAAATTCTTCTCGGTCTTCTTCTAATCTTGGACCAACCTGCAAGGGAGAGCACAGATTAGTAATAAATATGTCGACAGAAATGTACGTTTTAACAGGGAGGAAAACCACCCAATATGCTGCTGTGAAACCTGCTGCCCCTGAGGCAAGGTGCACAACATAACCTCTKGAATGACATAACACCCCATTGGAATAGGAACCCTCCACCCCAGACGCTATAAGCGCCTACACTATACGAAAACGTGATCCACAGTGGCACGAAAACCATCCAAGGTTTGATGCTCATTCGAGCCAGCACTGATCCAGCTAGAAAGTGCCGGTCGCTGCAGCCAAGGCATACTGAAAAAAGACCATGGCAGCCGTGGGATACCAAGGTTGAATTGCTGGAGTTACTACGACTCCATCTTGGTAATGGGTCTAAGGGAGCAAAGCCAGAGGTATCAAGAAGTCCTGGGACAGAGCAAGACCGGCGTTTCCCCATAGGGGAATGAGGCGGTGACCAAATGACGTTTTGTACGCCCAGAGCACCCAACAGCGCATAACTGCGGCAAATGCATAGAGAGCCATGAAAGCTGAACTCGGAGCCCATTTCTTTTTAACTTACCTTGCATGTAGAATCACAAGACCCGGCATGCCTTGCATGCCCACCAATGCAGCAGACACCATTTGCCATGCATTGTACCCCATGTTGAGCCAATAGGGGACGGTCCCAGAATTGTTCCTGTATGCCACTGGGATAACCAGTGAAGAGTCAGCCATTAAAGCTCAGTTTTGGTTTAGAGCTTCTATTAGAAGTGTGTGTGTTCTTGAGAGACCGACTACAAAAGCATCTTCTTATAGTACAACCTTGAATCTAGTAGAGGAGATGAGATCTTTGTGATTCTAGTTAAAATGTATTAACAAAAAAATAAGAATTAAATATCATCTGGCATGCAGTTAAGGCAACGACTTTGTTTTCCTACTACGAAGTCAACTCGATTAACGTACAAAAAGGATGTGTAAATGGTAAAACAAAAGCATCAACTTCTTATTTCAATCATTATTTGGAGAGATCGAGGATGGACGTCATAGATTCAATTAGCATATTAGCAGTTTCCTCGAAGGAAAAGAAAAAGATTCTGAGAAACACAGCTTGCATGAGAAAGCACATAAATCAAGGTGGAGATTCTTTGAGATTCTTGGAGCTATCTAAGTAGACACCTCCCAAGTCAGTGGTGCCAGAACACATACATTCGTTAGTTCCCGTTGATTGGTCGTTCCTTGTTCGGATGAGGAAAATTGAACCCCGAATTGATGAGGCTGAGGTTTCTTGTCAGCTAACTCCAGTAACGTGTCGACCTTYTTGTACACATTTCCAAAGTTAAATGTCCCTTTTTAATTTCTAGTTTCCACAGTCTTTACAATGTTAAAAGATTTGGGAGTAGGTTAACTTCCTTGATTCTTTTTGAAAAATATTTACATAAATTTCATCTTTATACGCATAACACATTAATTACGAGCATTATTTATTATTACTAGTCATTGTTATAATCCTATATATATATATATATATATATGAGTGAAGAAGATGAAATCTTTTATCGTCAAAAATGCATTAATTGCGGGTGCAACTCTGCGCCGGCGCTGTGAAACTTCGTAGGTGAAGAGGGGTCCGCCACCGGAAGGCATAGAAGAGTCAATCTCGGCTGCTAAGAACATCGAGTGGTTAATATCATCTTTCTTTGACTGCTATTTTTGGGTTTGGGTTGGGTTTGATTTTCTGTGGTTTTCTTGTTTTCTTTGACTCTATTGGATGGTGAATCTCTAATGTTTTGGAACCTTTCTTTATTGGACGTTATAGAATTTCGAGTTCTTATCCCAATTTTACATACCATGGATCAGAATACATTCTTATTAATTATAATATTAATCACAATTCAATAATTTAAAATAATTAATAAATAAATTATTATGTTAAAATGAAATTACATTTGACTATCTTTGTGACGTTATGTTGAAATAGTAAAATCAGATACAATTAGTACAATTTGAATATAATTCAAATTAATTTTTTAAAAATATTAAATGATAAGAGAAAAATATAATTATCACATGTAATTACTCATTTTAACAAAATTAAATAAACAGAACATACAAGTACAAAAAGTCATATAGTCTTGTAGGAACCACTTGTGGAGTGCACAGACTTATGTGGTTACAAATTTATTGTTACACCTCTAGCACCATTGACATACCCAGGTGGTGGTCTAAGTTCTTCAGCGGTTCCCAAGCCACCAAGCCAGCCGTGTCTTGTTGGATCAAACTTCTCCCCATCACCCCAGAGAGCATATGCTTCCTCTCCATGTACAGCATCATCTCCAATCATGAGCTGATCGTCGGGCATTCTCAAGGGTATGAACAGTCTGATAAATAGTAGGATCAAAGTTGTTGCCAATATGTTCCATCCAGTGATGAAAAGGGCTGCGACTAATTGCTTCACAAGCTGCATCCCGCCACCATAAAATGCACCTTTTGTGTCTGCCACCGGCAATATCAGCCTGCAAAGGGCTGGTTCCGCCAGCAGCCCCGTCAATAATCCACCTAGAATTCCTGCTACTCCGTGAGTATAAAAGACTGCCAGGGTATCGTCTACCTGGTGACCGATCACAAATTAATAGATAATTCAGTCATATGCAATCAAATTCCGCTACAAGAAAGTGTTTCAGTTGAGTTCTGATTGAAAAGGATCATTAATGAAGATTTATCCCAACATGAGTGGGTTGAGAATGACCCTTCAACTTCCGTAGGTGAGAGTGGGAATGGGTAAAAAGAAGTTAGCACATGGGAACTGAATGGCTTCTTTTTCAAATGTCAACTTAAATTAATCTTGAAATGAAGAAGAAAGGAGACGTAAAAGAATAAACCTTCTGYAGCAAGATAGACTTTTTGTGAAGAATCATCATGGAGAACCATGGAATGCTTCCTGAAAGCATTCCCATCACAATAGCCGCCCATGATTGTACAACACCTGCGTCAAGAATCATAAATTAACAATCACTTTGACCTTTAAAAGTATTGGAAGAAAATGACATCAATGCCAAGTTAGCTGCTACTATAGTTATTTTCAATTCATACCTTTGATCAATTGTACCCAATGGTTAAATTTATTTGTGGATTTTCACATTAACAAATGATGAGTATCTAACATTCAAAGGAATCCTACGTTTTTCAGCGTTAAGAAATTTGCATTTATGTTGAACAGATGGACTGATCTTGAATATTCAAATGATAATACGTACGATCAATGCACCATGGAATTATCTAATTCTCATCCGATAAACCGGAAACAGAAGATACCTGCTCCGGGAGTAATGCAGGCGAGGCCCGTCATCATTCCCTGGACAGCTCCTATGACTGATGGCTTGCCAAAGTACACAACATCAAGGGACGTCCAAACAAGTAGACTGGTTGCTGCACATATATTTGTATTCAGGACTGCTATTGAAGAATCAATGTTTGCAGCATATGGAGCACCTCCATTGAAACCTGACCATCCCATCCATAGTAGCCCTGCTCCGGCAAGCATCAGCAAGATATTGTTTGGAGGGAACCTCTCCCTATCACTTTTCAATCTTGGTCCAACCTGAAAAAAGAAATTAAGCGAATTTGAACCATGGCACGCAAGAAAACTAAAAGTTTTCGAGTGGATATGGTTTTTTGGTTGTCTAGAGTACCCAGTAAGCAGCTGTGAAACCTGAAATTCCTGAGGCCAGGTGAATAACATAGCCACCTGAATAATCAATGACGCCCCAATGAAAGAGGAAACCACCGCCCCAAAGACTGAAGGCACCAACAGTGTAACAAAAGACGAGCCAGAGGGGCACGAAGGCCATCCATGCCTTAATGTTCATACGTCCAAGCACCGAACCAGCTACTAGGATCGTGGTAATGGCTGCAAACGTGAACTGGAAGTACACAAGCGATGCCATGGGATAGAAAGGTTCTATCTTGGGGCTTTCAACCTCTCCGCTATTATAAAGATGGGTGCTTTCTGGGATACCAGCTCTCGCGATGAGATACTTTTGGCCTAAAGCGGGTGCACCTTTGCCCCAAAATGGAAGAAGTTGATCACCGAAGGCGAGACGATAGCATACAAGAACCCAGCAGATGAGTACAGCTGCAAAAGCATAGAGAGCCATAAACGCAGAGTTCACAGCCCATTTCTTTTTGACAATACTGGCATATAAAATAACAAGGCCCGGCATGCTCTGGAGGCCGACGAGTGTTGAGGCTGTCATTTGCCAGGCATTGTCGCCTTTGTTTAGCCAAGCAGGCACCGCCGGTAGGTGTTCTTCGTACGCCCCTGGCATCGCCATGGCTGGTCAACTAATTTCTGGCTTGGCCAAGAAATAGGATACTGATCAGTATTAGACGAGAACTTTCTTAAGTTTCAATACAAGGCATTTCGCACGGAGCATGGACGGGCACTTGAGGTGTCTCAATAAGAAATGTGCAGAAGTCCAGCAGAAGCTATGGATAGCTTGAACTTGGTTAGGTTTGCAAAGAAAAATGGCGAGGAAGAGTGGACAAGTCAACTGGTCATTCTTGGTCTTTCGTGAGATCATTCATTCATTTATTCTGGAAAGAATGGAGTAGTCAAAAGGACCGCGTATATATATATATATATACTATATATACGCGAAGCAGAGATCTGACTTTGTAACAAATTTAAAGTTCAATTATATATGTTGAATAATTTAGTAACATCATTTTCGAGTTTGAATTTTATAAATACGGCGCCAATAAAATGAATACTGTGAAAGAAATATAATTTCTTGTAATTTTATATATTTATGAATATGCTCTCTCACTATTTTTATATAACAGAGCAAGTGTATTAAAATATCTTAAATAGATTCGATTGATGCTATCGACTTGAATATAAAATATTTGAACTAAAAATTTTCGAATTATTGGATAATTTAAACAAAATTCATTGACGGCGGTAAATAGCTAAACAGCTATACACAGGAATGTATCCCCAGCGTCAATCACATTGGGACTGATTAGTCAAGGGTTAATGGATAATTTAATTGGTGATTTTTTCTTATAATGAGATGCTTATTTTAATTTATGATTGATTAATTATTCTATTTTTACTAATGGAACGGGATAATATTTAGACAATCCATCCTAACTATTCTTTATTTTTTACAATTCAGCAAATGTTACAGTTTAGAATTCCATTTTTAGGCGATAATACGATAAAATAATAAATACAAATTTATTTATTCAACCATAAAGACAATTTATGCTACTATTTAAAAAATGTGACACAATAGTAAGTACTAGCTAACATTCTTTAGGATACGAATCTAACTCGGTGGTCAAAATTTTAATTAGGGCGGGCTAATCGATTTCCTTTTGACTTGAACAGCATTCTAATTGAAGGAGGGAAATGCATACATTGGTAGCTAACTAAGCTTACGGATAACTTTTAGGTAAAATCCGATTCAGGTCTTTATCGCTATTGGTACTTTTATTGTAGTTTTGTCGTTAACTTCGGACAATAAGAATAAAAAATGTTTAAATTTTCAAATCTTCGCAATGCTGATTACGTCATGTCGATTACGTCGTTGTAATACTCTTCGCTGCTGACGTTGGCTTCTTTGATCTCTAATCAGCAGAAGGAAATTTCTGATATGGTAACTATTCTTGGGAATCAATTTATGTTTTTCTTTTTCTCGCTTGGATTCTTATTCCATTGGGTGGCGCAATTCAGTTTTCATAGTGCCAAAAGGCTTTTGGCGCAGCCAGGGGCTTAGCACTTGGGCCTTGTCGCTTAATGTTTAGCGGTAAGCTCGGAGAAGAATCTCTCCTCCTTCGTAATTTTTTTTTTTTCTCTTTCTTTCTTTACTTAGCGAGTTAAATTAATCTTTAACAACGTGTTCCTTTATGTATCTCGCGGGGTTCGCATTCTCTACAATTACTTTCAAAATTAATGTCAACCGTCATCTTTGCTTATGTGTGATATAAATTTATCTTTTTTAAATAGAACAATATAAAAATATTTTCGAACTCAATAATTATATTTAAAATACTATAAAATTAGTTGCTATTCGCAATGACGGTTGTTTTCATAGTTTAAAACATTATGTATTGAAAATTCTMTTATCTATATAAAAGTGTAGTAATGAACATGACACATAAGGGCGGAGCTAGAAGGCATGAAGTGGAAGTCGTTCCCAATATTTTTTAATTTATATAAAATTTTTTACTTTAAAAGTATCATTTCGTTCCAAAATATTTATCAAATTTCTTTCTACGTCCTTGATGACACGATTCTTTAGTGCATGTGATTCATGAGAAGCATTATGCAGAAGAGAAATCATTTCCACTGTGTATTTGTTCTACAAATGATTCTTCTTAGTTATCACCTTTCATCTCTTTCTCCCCAATATCGTGGGAGTATAGCAGAGGCGGAGGAATCTATTGGTTGGATATATATTTGGAACCTACAACGACAAGATGATCGGCAGGAAAAAGAATTCAAGAGTTAAAAGACAACGTGCGTTTTCATATTCTAGGGTTTCCTCTACAGCCGTAACTCGTAAGCGATTCTCTGTTCCCTTTTTCTTGTCCCTCTACGGTCGTAGTTTCCTGGAATTGATCGTCCAAATAAGTCTGTTAAGGTTGCTTTTGATTGCTTCTGAAATTTATTCGGACAAGAAACTGAAGATATGGGCTGCAAGAAGACCACGTTGCTGTCTGGATGGATGCGCGATACATGTATGCTAATTAGGTTAATCTCTACTTTGCAGTTTGCTCCCGTTTCTTCTTGTAAATTACTGTAATATCTCTGGTTTGGATTGATTCTAGCAACTAAGAAACAAAAAAAACTCAGCAAGTAAATTTCTGAACAGTGAGCATTCTAAGTGATGAAGGTCCAGAAAGTTCTTGATGGTGTTCACCTCTTATTCGATAGTGATACCTGGGATGAATGAGCTTCTTAATTGTTAACTGAAGAAATTCATCTACATACAAATATAAATCTTCTTCTTAGGACACCTTTTTTAGAAATTAATTAGTTTTTTTATGTTTTTTTAAAAACTACATGATATATAAATAGTTTCGAAAAGCAGCTTTCAAGAATGTGTTTTAAAGCTTTTTAAGTAAACAATCATAACAAGAAATGATCAAGAACACCTCAAATTCAATTAAAAGAAGAAGCTTTAAAGCAGCCTATTTCATGTAAACTTAAGAGACCGCTAGAACATTGCTAATGCCCTTTGAGAAAGACGCTTTAAAGCCAGTACTGTTCACAAAATAGTGAAAAATTAATCGAGATTATTTCAAAATAGCATTTAGTTTCTAAAATCTGAAAACGGACCTTTAAGAAGTCTTAATAGTTGGAGTCATTCTCAATCTCATAGTTCTTCTCTTTATCTTTACGAGTTTGTTTCAATGTCTAACATTAATCTTCAATGTGTCGAAATGACTAAGAGATGAGAAACTATTAAGCTCTATTGATAAACAAGCTGAAAAAAATCTCAGGACAAGTAAAATACAAGAACTGCTGAAAGTCATAAGGAGTAAATCCTGGTTCTGGGGGAGAGTTTGAAATCTTTCTGCTGTCTTCTCCTCTCTCTTACAGTTCAATTAGGTGTCAATTAATCCTCTACTCTCTCATCATTGCGTGCATATATGGATCGTGCTAGTTCTTAATGTATCAGAGGTACTATAAATCATGAAGGCCTCAACCAAAGGTGACTCCATTTGAGAGAACTGCAGATTTCTGATATGCAAAACTAGCATGCATACTTCAAAGTAAAGATGCCTTAGCTTGTACTAGGCTTAGGTAGAGTGTGGTTGACAAAAGGAGAGGGGGAATGGAAGGAGGAGAGGGGGAGGGGGCCAAATACTTCACCTTAGGAAAGTATTTCTTTTACCTTGTTCTTGTTTGGTAGGAGGGAGAGAGTAGCGGAAAGAAGAGAGGAGAGGAGAGAGAAATATTTACTTAATTTACTTTTCTATCCATCTTTCTTTCTTTTAATTAATTTGTAAAACTAAAGAAATGAGGCCAATCTTGTCATCGTCACTTTTTATTGTCTCCAAAACATTTTCTCCCTCCGATCCCAATCCTTCCACATTTCCCCCAATCAATAATGCATAGTTCGGGCCTTAAAAGGAAATATCGCTCTTCTACTTCCTCTTCTCAAGTTGCTGGTGGATTACTAACATGGATCCTATAGGAAGATTATCGAGCTAGGATTTCCTGGCAATGGCTAGGTAGTCATGGTCAAATTTCCTAGAAAGAATTAAAGTTAAGGACAAGCAAAAATCATCGTACTCCTAGCTCTAGGATAACTTAATTGGTTATGGCTTGCTGCTTTAAACTTCGAAAAGAAGTCGGTTTCTCTCTTTCTCTCTCTCTCTCTCGGGAAAGCAACTGAACATAAAGTTAACTTTTGTGCAGCATACAATGCCATTCAAGTGAAGGTGGACCTAGCTTAGCAGATGCTGAGATGCTTAACAGAAATGAACGAACAACAAGCAAGAAAAAGTTGTGCTATTACCTTATATATCATGGTACAAGACAAAGGGCATATGCATTGTCTGAAGCAAGTACCTCAAGATCTCACTTAGAATGTGTCATTCATAGAGTCAGATCCAGAGTACTTGCCCCTTTTGCATTTTCTATTATAGTATCTTCTTTCAACCTTCTAAGCCTTGAGGAAGATGGTGAACACAACGACAACGATAAGTGGCTGTCTTCATCATCTGAACCTTCCTGGCTGAAAAAGCTGTCACCGCTCCTTGTTCCAAGTCCGAGGGATAGATTCAGATTCAAGTCAACTTCACTATCAGATGCCTTCCGTTTGCGACCTCCTTGTTTTCCTCCCATCATTTCCGAAGGACTACTTCTGTTTGAACTAGTGAGTTCTTGATAATCACTTCTTGTTTGCATCTGTTTCAAGGGTTTGAGTTCGATGTGGTTATTTCCTAGCTCTCCTTGCAAACGTTCCTGCTCGAGAAATGATTTTCTTTGACATTTCAATTCATCTGGCTGCCAAGATGATGGTTGAGTGCCGGAATGCATAATTCTTGAGTACTGATCAGAACTCCTTGAGGCAGAGTAGTTGCGACCTATGATCCTTCCAGTCAGCGCTTCGCAAGACCCGGGGCTCGTCGTGTTAATTGTACTCTGCTCCATGGTTTTGTGGTGCATAAGATTTTGAAGGCCATTCCAACAAGCATCTCTGTATCTTGAGAACAATGAACATATTTAGCTGTGAGATCGGAGCCAGAAGTAACAAATGTTTATATAAGAGGAGATGGAACAGAACTTTAGGGTTTTTTCTTCTTTTCTTTTTGCCATGATCACCTGGAATTTGTGCTTGAATAATTAGCTTCCTTACCTGAAGGTGGGGTTATGCTTTTGGTTGAAGCCCGGAAGCATGGGAAGTTGGCTTAGATTGTAAATATTTCTGTCAGCACCTTCAAAGAGATACCTATGATCTCCTATCCCTGTGAAGCAGAACGGATGCATAAGAAAACAATTGAAAACCTAATATTTCAAAACTGAAGAACCTGGTAGGCAATTATTATAGGGAAGAGAAACACGAGGTAATAGCATACCTTGAGTGGAGTCGTCAACCTTTTTACTTCTATACATCTGTCAAATAACAACAAAAATTAGAAAAGGATAGTTTTGTTGAGTAATCTTTGATCTTCTAGAGATTGATGAGAAAACAGGCTACCTGCAAATGACTCTTGACGTGAGCAATGTTGAGCCCTTTAATGTTCATCAACTGAAGAACTAGTTTCGGTGTTGCTCCTGCAGCATAAATAAAATCAAAAGCTAAGTGGAGCAAAGAAGTTCAGATCGAGTCTGGAAGATGAAAAGGGGGGTATATGAAACTTACTCTCTTGTCCACCAAGTTTCTCTACCGCATGAACAAAGCGGAGATGAAGATCAGGTGTCCACCGGAGTCTCGGCATCTTGGATCGGACATAAGGCCTTACAGATGACTTCTTTTCATTCTCTTCCACAGTGCTGTTGCTTGAGCTTCCTCCATCTTTCTGCTTGTGCTCATCACTTTTCTCCTCCTCGTACTCATCCTCATCCTCATTTTTGCTAGAAGGGCATGTTTTGGAGCACTCTGTGTCTCCACTTCTCTCCATGGTTCCTAAAGCTTTTTGYATCTCCTTGTCCTTCTGTACTCTCTATACCTGTTGTCTAATTACAAATCTAATCATCTCTCCCAACGAAATTTAGATCCTGTTACTGTTCTCAAGGAGCAGCACTTCTTAGCCCAAGAATAATCTCTTTCGCTAGCTATTTCCCTCTTTTTCCTGCTTGAGGGACAGTTCTCCCAGAGAATTAGAGACCAAATTTTGCATGAGATTCCATTAACAGGACTCAAGAAAAGGTTCTACATACAGCAGATGGGACATGGAACCCTAGACCTTGACAGAGAAGATGGAATACCTACCTCTCTCTCTCTCTCTTTCTCTCTCTCTTTCTTTCTCCCTCTATGTTTATGCAATTGTTTATAAATTATGGATGCATCTACTGCTTAATATATTTATGCATCATAACATGTGGGCATCCATGCAAGAGGTTGAAAATGGATGAATGAAATCAGGCTCGTGTGAGACAGATATCATAGATGGAGTTCCTAAAGGAGGGCAAAAAACTCTTAAGAAGAGAAAAGAAAAAAAAAAAAAAAAAAAAAGGCATACGTTTCTTTGTATCAAGGTAAAAATGGTTATTGTGATAACTGTAATTGATGATTTTGAATGGAAAATGTGAATCTTTTGATTAGATGTGAAAGATATTCAATAAAGAAGACATTTGGACTAATTCAACTTCATAGAAATACAGACCTTCCACCAATTTCAACAAAACTGAACACAAAAGCCTAGAAATTTCAGCTTTGTTTAATAAATCAGTCCAAGTAAGTTCAAAGTAGACTTTTGCTCTTTTTGTCACTTTTGTTTGAAGAAACAAGTCTTGGGACCACCCCTTACCCAACTCTTCGTGCTGGATCAGATTAACAATGTCAGATTGTCAATACCCAGAGATTCTATAGGCACAACAACAGCAGTCTAATCAAGAATTCCTTCAAATTTCTCTGCTCTTTCACATCGGCAAAGAGAAAAATTCTCCTGTTTGTTCTTTTTAAATTTAGTTAGCTCATATAGTTCTTGCGATCCACGCACATTTTCTCTTCGCATATGGTCCATTTACCAGTTTAACAAAACTGTGACAATAACAGCAGACTGCACTGAGTTGGCCTCTATTTTGGATGATACCTAGCTATTTGTTCTTTCTGGAAATCTTTTAAGTTCATACTAGTTTTTTATAGCTTGAAAAATACTGTAGAGAAACCACAAGTGCCTACTTGAATAAGGAGTTTCATCATAAACTTACCAAGAATAATGTTTGAACCCTAGTTATCAAGACTAGTTATGGGGTTTCTTTAAACCAGTAAAAGGAAGAGAATTCAGACCTGAGATCTTTCCTTGACTTGATTTTTAGCTCAAATGTTGGACGGAAAGATTTCTATTTGAGAAGTAGAACAATCCAATTTAGTTGTTCTAATTCTAAAGAAGTATGGGATGATGGAGACGCCATGGGAATCTTATGATCTACTGGTTCAAACCGAGTATGAAGTTACAGATTTAGGAAAGAACTTTACAGCATATATACTTCATGACTTTTCATTCTTCCCACATGTTTTCTTCCTTGACAGCCATATTTGAGGTCTTCATCACGGGTTTCTTGAGTTCAGGATTGCCCAGCTCTGAAAACCCTCCATTGATAATGGTCGGAGCTGGACTTCGTCTATAAAGCACCAAGAACTGAGATAAAACTCAACCAGAAAGGCTATCATCGACCACCCAAGGAAACCAGAAAATCAACTATCCATAGAAAAGTTCTTAATGCTTCTGTTAAAGATAAACAATTTGCTGTAGTAGTCGAGAATCATGTGAACCAGATCATTCTGCAGAGAAGTGAATCGCTCAGAAGATTTAATTAATAGCTGAATAGAGTAGAGGTGATTATCCATATAAGAATGCTCTTTATTTCCAAGTACAGCTTCTATAAGGAATTACACAGTTTTTTCAAGTAACTTTAATATTTGTAAACTGAAGCCAAAAAACAAGTGATAACAGCTCAAAATAATTTTTAATTAAAAAGGATAACATCGATTTATTTTTAGAAATTAATAGATGGAAAATGAAATTCTCACTGCCCTAGTTAGCTAAGGAAAGGGTATTCGCGGTATGAAGTTAATTTTAAATTCYTTTTTATGATATTAGATACGTTTTTATTTTTATATACTCTATTAGATATTCGATCCTTCAATCGAAGATGATGTACGAATTTTTTGGAGGTCCTCTTCTTGGGAGGACTAGACTGTGTTATTAGCTTTGTTTTGCAATTAATACACAATTCCATTAACTCAATAGTAGTTTAGAGCAATTAGTAAGTAAAATGATAAATTTAAACGAAATTTTATATTTAACGCTATTTATTATACCATTTAAAAGAGTTTTTGGCTAAACTTTTCTTCAAATAAAAATTAAATTTTAAAAATGTAAAATTCGAATTAATTTTGAGATAAAAACAGAGATATCCAGCTCCATTTTGGTGCAGCAAAGGGAGGGCTGGCTTGAAATTAGGCAATTGGTTAAAAAAGTAAAGGTGGATTTGGAAAGATCCACGACAGCATCTAGCTGGTGAAGTCAACCCCCCAAGACAAGTTTTGTCTCTATTTATTACAATATTAAATTAAAATTTGGTAATGATAGTAATATATGGTTCGTTTGATTCATGGGAATGTGTGTGCCTATTAACACGGATCTAGCATTATTTGAGAATGAGCATGTCTGTCGTTTTATGCTCAATACTCCTCTTCCCATCATCATCTGCTCCCCAACCCAAAATTATCATTTTCTCTCTCCTCCTCCATGTGCATGCTACGTACCCATATTCATCTTATTGCATCATCCCATATCAGCTACTTTAGGAAGAGGATATATCGAAAAGAAACATTCTTATTTCGATTAAATTAATTCATAATAAATGTAAATAAAAAATAATTAAAAAATTCAAAATATTCCTTCTGATTTMGAATAAATGAAGCATAAGATTGTTTTTAAATAAAAAAATATTTGATATAAATTTTACCTAATTAACCCTCTCGACAGCTTCCAACTACTCTAGTGTTAGAACTATAAAATAGTGAAGACTARGTATAATATAAGAGCAAATATTCCAGGCACTTCAACATCATACTATGAATGGATGACAAAAGAGGGAGTGAAATTATTTTCTTTTTAACTTTTCCCTCTTCTTTTTTTTTTTTTTCTTGGGTTAATTTTAAAGAGTGATAACGATTTTTTAATTCATTTCTATGTTTTGTCTTATTTATTTATCTTTAACTTTTTTTTTTCACAAGTCAATAGTGTTGAACTTTCTCGATTACTTTTCAATTTTAACTTTAAGTTTAAAAATATTTTTTTAAAAAAGTTATTTTTTATATGTTAACCCTAAAAACCTTTTAAAATAATTTTTAATTTCTAATCTATTTGAAAAGGGGAAGGAAAACATATTGAAAAATCAAACTCAAGAGTATTTTTGTCCAATAAAAATAGTTTCGAATCTCTTAATATATTTTTCGATTATACTAATTAAAATATGATATATATTCTACAATAAAAAAGAAAAAGTTTCGTGCTCTGATTAATATCAAATAATTTATAGTTAAAAGTATAGTAGAATATAAAAAAGTGCACCTTAAGTAACCGATTTACTACCTTGCCCCTTGAAAAAACTACTTAAACCATTACCAAAAATTACTATCTTGGTTTCCTCTTTTTTTTTTTTTTTTTAATGAGACAAGGAATCTGAAATCTCTGTTCCCCAAATACAATCACTAGGGGTCAAAGTTGAATCTTCACCACCTCCAAAGCAATCACTAGGGGTCAAAGTTGGCAATTCAAATTTGTAGACATTATTAAAAACTTGCATTATCTATTCAGAAGATAATTATTTAAAGAAATTCTTGTCATTTTGTATGAGTAAGTGGCCAGTTTCAATTAAGTATATGAATTATCTTCTTATTTTCTTCTCTGCAAAACTTTTAAATTTTTTATTTTATTCCTTTTCTGACCTTTCTCTGCACTTATGAATGGTCACTGTTTTTGGGGCTTGGAGTTTCAGGAAAAATAGTTTTGAAAATTGTGGTCCATACCCGGTGACATCTTCCTTATTGAAGAAACGTATGACAGATAATAAGAAACGTTTAACAAATATGTTATTTTGYGATATTATCTCAATAAAATGTATTAACTTATTTATTTTAAAATTTAATTTGAAAAATAAGAAAAAATTATACACGAAATAGAAAATAAGAAAGCATCGCTTGGAGYGTTTCGATTAAAACAAGCCAAAAGAACCAAAACATAAAAATGAACTTGTTCTCTATCTTCCATCGAAAAATGTTGAAAACACATTAAAAGTAAATAAAATTTTATTTTTYTGTTTCCAAAGACGCRAATCATAATTAAAAAGACTCAAATACCTCCTATAAACACTTACAATTAAGCAAAAATGAGTCATTTTTGCCATTTTGATTGAGGGACTCACGTGAGACTCACGCGGGACTTGCTTAAGCCATGTCTCAATAGAGACGAATAGCATTATATTTAAAAAAAAAAAGAATACATATTTCGTAATTTAAAAATAAACATTCAAATAAAAATAAAAATTAAATTCAAAACTAAAAACAAAAAACTAACACAAATATAACRGGAAACAAAACGATCTCCTTATAACAATCTCAATCAAAATTGAATTTAAATTTTAAAAAAAAGAGTTTCTTTTCTTTTTTTTCTTTTTTTTCTTTTTTTGGGGTGGGGGACATAGGGTTAAAATCATAATAAAATGGCTAATTATGACTGGTGGGGAAAGGGGGGAATATGCCAGCAGATTTGCTTGATCTCATACTACAATTATAATTCTCCAATACTTCATTAGTATACGGATCAATGCGTACGTATGCATGGCTGTAAGAGAATATTGTTGAAAATTACTTATATTTTATATTCACGTCAAAGGTATGTATTGTCTCATTTTCGAGCATTTTGTGGTTCCCACTTCTCACCTATCCTACACTTTGCTTCTATTATTATTACAGAGTATTCGTTGCCTTTGAAAAAAATAATCCTTTTTATTTTTATTTATATTTCGATCCACGTATCTCTCTAACGTGGGAGTCACATTTTAATCCTTAAGGGTAAGATGGTAATTTATAGATTTTCAAGTGCTCTTTACATATTTATAATTGGATTAACATTCAACTCGAAATATTGAAAATTATATTTTTAACGTAGAATTGAATATTTACATCTGACTTGATGTAAAAATTTTAAAAAATATTTGATTATATTTAAATTATGATTTTACACTTATTATTAATMAAGTTATTAGTAAAAAACTCAAATGATCGTATAACTCATATTATAAGTGTAATTTTAATTTCAAATACTAATATTTTATTTTATTGGGATTTTTTCTACAAAGAACAGTCAAGCCAGCCACTGAAAAAAAAATACATAATATAGCAGTCTGAAAGAAAATTAAATAAAAATATAAGGAGGAAATTACAAATTCTGCGTGGAAATAGTCATAGCCGTTGACAAGTAGACATGTCACATTAGCAATCCCTCTCGAAGAATACACACAATAGGACACGCTATTTATGCCTCAAATACATCCGTGTGCGAAACAAAACTTGCAAATCCATATTTAAGGAGACAGGTTGGACCCATTTTTTACTTTTATTACATCCTAGAATGACAATAATAGGTCTCTTTTATGTATTTTCTTATAATTTAATTAACTTAATTTACTTCAATTTTATCTGATATGGCTTAAGCGAAGTGAGGATCTCTCACTTGTGTTCAGCTTGAGGCCTTATTTGAATGGATTTTATGTTGAAACTGGATTGGGTTTTCCAGCCCATTGATCCAAAAGGAAAAGGTAGAAAAGCCCAAACGACTATTGCTTTATCGTTTTTAATTAACAATACCAATTAATTCTTTCTTTTTTTCCTTTGGGTACTTTTTCTCTTTTAAGCTTTGCTATGATTTTGTGCATAATCATGTGCTTTGAGTCAAAATTCTAGTCAAAATTTCAGTGGGATGTTAACCAAATTTGGAAATAGAGTTCACAAGGGTCCATTAATCAGTTTAAATATATTAGATTCTTTAAAGCTGAGCAAAAGATGTATCGATGAAAATGTAGAAAAAGATTTAAAATAAAATTTAAGAGATACGAAGAGAGACAGAGAGAGAGAGTAGGAATTCATCCTTAATTTAGTGTCCAGGTTACTTAGAGACAAACAATACGATGGCTAAATCAAACAACAAAATTGTAATTTAGGAATTGCATTATCTGTCAAGTGTCAATATGCAGCAATTCATGGAGATTAGGACATTCATAATCTTGGTCTAATGAGTGCAATACTCCTTAAATTCAGGCAGTATATTGTCCTAATTAGTAGTAGTTATAAACTAGTTTTATAGATTAAAATTTGGAATATCCTTTCTTGGTTATTGGCCTGTTTGCGACATTTTTCATTTGAATAATGAGAATGGAGAATAAGACGTGAAGACGCATTTATCTTTATAAGAGGTGCGGATTCAATTAACTAAAGTTTTTTTTTTTTTTYCCCTTCGTTGTATCTTCACGCCATTGAGACTAATTAAGATTTGATTCAAGTTGCATTCGTAAATTTGATTTTTAGTTGTATGGTGTAAARTTCATATAATATGAAGTCATGAGKAAAAATTGAATACGAGACGTTATTTCGACTTAATATTTATTTGCCAAAGTTGACAACAATTCATGGCTGTAATCTTAATGAGTCAATTTTAAATTAATCTGAATCAATTTGTAAAGTGAAACCGATTGAACCACCCGACCTATAATCAAGTCGACTGTAGTCTATTTAGATTGACTTGTGAATCCATGTTTAGATTAGCTTATTGCTTCAATTGGTGGAAAATTAATTACACAAATTTGATTCTCTAGAATTAATATATCAAGATCTTTTATCGTTTGATAAAATAATTTTATAATATTTTAATAAGTGATTCTTAATTATTTTTATATATGTTAAGTATTGAAAGTGAGACGTGCAAAGTAAAATTTAATATTCATAATTTTAATTAATTTTCAAACTCTAATTTTATCTCTTAGCATATTTATTTTATAGTCTTTAGTCTTTTTTCCTTTTTTAAAAGTATTGTAACATATTAAATATCGACACATCATTAAATATTATTTTTTATCTTTACTTTATTTAATTTTCAGATAAACACCCTCCAATTTACAAAATCAATTTATTTTCTCTCATTTAAGGCATATTATATATTATTTTTTATTTGAAATATATTATTTCTCATGATAAGGATAACAATATTATTTTCATAGCAATTTCACATAATTTATTATATCCTTAATATGTMTATATTTTATTTTATTAGTACATATTTTAAAATAAGGAGGAGTATAAATTAAGGTAAAAAAAACAAACGAATTTATATATAAAAAAAAATACTTTCTAAGGAATTCATCAACTTCCACACCGGTAATGTCGGACCACGTTAGACAACCTGCAAACGGCAAAACGAGAGAGAAAAAAAAAAAAAAGAATTATGACATTATCCATTATTTAGTTGTCGTAACTTGCATGCAGGATGGCTGCGCCTGCACCAGATTGCAATACTACCACCAACCCAAACCTTAATTCCACGCTCGTACAATCCTACAACATCCAATAGAAAGCTAACGTATCTTTAACGCGCCATTTATCACGTAACCATTCTTTCGGAGTGATGCGACCGAGAAATGTGGGTCGGGAACACAGGGTGAGAGCCCGCCCGCTCACAACACTGATTCCTACACGGCTTTCTTCAGCGGCTATCCATGTCTAACGGATTTAGAGTGAGAATGCTCAAAGCGCTTAGAGAGAGAGAGAGAGAGGGGAAAGAGAAGAGGCCTGTAGCTGTAGATTACATTTATAGAGAGGAAGAGAGAAAGCGTGGCCGTTGAAAGGGCCACYACCACCCCCCCATCACCTTCATCTCTGCAACACATTGGTTGGCGAAAAGCAAAACTRAACCCGAAAAAGAGAAGAAAAATATTCCAGGATTTTCTTGAGAAAATAAATCAGGGTGGACGAGAAAAGGAAAAGGAAAAACAGCCCTCCATTGTTAATCCCCGACGGCCTGCAACACCATTGTTGTTCTCTTTCTGCTTTTACTTTTCGCTGTTGTTTGTTTCCTTCATTGGTTCTATGAACGGTGGTGTTTGCAGGTAAAGTAATTATTCACCTTCTTTTTATATTTCTTTTGGTAGTTTTGGGGACCCTTCTTCTTCTCTTTTTGTTAATTATGCACACAATTGTGATGTCTTTGTGAGTAAATTTATACTTGCGGAGGTGAATTTGGGGTGGTGCATGTCTTTGTGAGAAAGTTTGTGTTTTTTGGAAGTGAATTTCGATATTTAGTTGATTGAGGAAAGATGCAGCACAACATATTAACAACAATGCGTAGTTTGAAGATGCTAGACGGATATAAGGGCACACAAGTTTTTTCGCTTAACCCTTCAGGAACAACCACAACCACCGGTACAGGTGGTGGTGGTGGTGGTGTTGGAGAGAAGTTTTTGCAGCATCTCCAGGATCACCTGAGGGTCAATTCAATTAGGTCAAGATCTATTCGGAATTTCCAACCCAGTAATGATGTCAATTCAAGTGTTTTAGTTGAAGCACTTGCAATTTATGGCCTTCCCCAAAGCGATCTCATTGAGCCCCAGATTGAGCCTAATCTTAAATTTATCAATTTTGTGGAATCGTTTGCTGATGTTTATAGAAGAATTGAGGGTTGCCCTCAATTTGAGAAGTCAGGGATGTATCTTGAGCAATGTACCCTATTTAGGGGGTTATCTGACCCAAAATTGTTTAGGAGGAGTCTCAGGTACGCTAGACAACATGCTGTTGATGTGCACTCAAAGGTGGTGCTGTCCACGTGGTTGAGGTATGAGAGGAGAGAGGATGAGCTTATTGGAATATCAGCAATGGATTGTTGTTGGAGAATCATGGAATGTCCAAAGAGTTCATTGGTATCAGGGTATAATCCTGAATCCGTAAATGATCTCTGCACATGTCATAAGAGTCCAAATGAAGACAAGGATGGTGACATTTTAATGGAAAATGAGGAATGCTCAACTTCAGCGAGTCATTCAGAGGTAGACGAATATGACTTTGATATTTCACTTTTTATCGGGGATGACGAGATTAGGTGTAGTAGATATAAGATTGCATCACTTTCTAGACCATTTAAGGCAATGTTGTATGGTAGCTTCATGGAATCACGGAGAGTGAACATAAATTTTTCACAAAATGGAATATCYGCAAAGGGAATGAGGGCGGCTGAAGCATTTAGCAGGAGAAAAAGCATTGATTGTTTTGATCCAGATGTTGTCTTGGAGCTTCTAGTGTTCGCTAACAAGTTCTGTTGTGATGAAATGAAATCTGCTTGTGACTCATACTTAGCATCTCTGGTTCTTGACATGGAGAGTGCATTGTTGCTCATCGAGTATGGGCTGGAGGAGAATGCACATCTTCTGGTGGCGGCTTGCTTGCAGGTATTTTTGAGGGAACTCCCGAGTTCAATGCACAACCCAAATGTGATGAAACTTTTTTGCAACTCGGAGGCTAGGGAAAGGCTGAGTTTGGTTGGTCATGCTTCCTTCTTATTGTATAATTTTTTGAGCCAGATTTCAATGGAGGAAGATATGAAGTCAAACACAACAGTGATGTTGCTAGAAAGGTTGGGAGAATGTGCCACTAAAGGTTGGCAGAAACAACTCGCTTTCCACCAGTTGGGATGTGTGATGCTTGAAAGGAAGGAGTATAAGGATGCTCAGAAGTGGTTTGAGGCAGCCATGAAGGCTGGTCATGTTTACTCACTTGTTGGATTTGCAAGGGCCAAATACAAGCGTGGGCACAAATATAAGGCATATAAGCTGATGAACTCCCTCATTTCTGACCATTCACGTTCAGGTTGGATGTACCAAGAGAGATCCTTGTATTGTAATGGAAAAGAGAAGGCGATGGATTTGAATACAGCCACTGAATTGGACCCAACTCTTTCTTATCCATACAAGTACAGAGCTGTTTCCATGGTCGAGGAGGCTGATAAGATTGGGACAGCTATTTCAGAGATTAACAAGATAATTGGTTTCAAAGCATCTCCTGATTGCCTTGAGCTGCGTGCTTGGTTTTTAATTGCCCTACAGGATTTTGTAGGAGCGCTAGGAGATGTCCGAGCACTTTTAACTCTGGATCCTCATTATATGATGTTCCATGGGAAGTTGCAGGGAGATCATTTAGTGGAGCTCCTTTCTCGTCATGTTCAGCAATGGAGTCAGGCTGACTGCTGGATGCAACTGTACGATAGATGGTCCTCTGTTGATGATATTGGATCTCTAGCTGTTGTACACCATATGTTAGCTAATGACCCAGGGAAGAGCCTCTTGAGATTCCGACAATCTCTCCTGCTTTTACGGTAAGAATTGATGTAGCTTGCTGTTTTACTCTTTTTTTGACTACACTCACATCTATTGCATTTCTGAACTGGGCAATAGACCAATTTGTCCTCTTAATTGCATATTCAAATTCATGTTTGAAGTACTCCTCKGATGATTCTGATGGCCGCCAACTTCCATTGTATTATTCTACTTCCTTTTCAATATACCTTAAAGTGATTATAATGTTTGTTAGAAAGATACATGTCAAGATTCATCAACAATCCATTACATCATGTTTTACACAATTCTTATAGGTTAAATTGCCATAAAGCTGCCATGCGAAGTCTAAGAATGGCACGAAATCAAGCTACCTCTGAACATGAGAGGCTTATCTATGAAGGATGGGTTCTATATGACACAGGTTATCGTGAAGAAGCAATAGCTAAAGCTGAAGAATCTATCTCAATCCAGCGGTCATTTGAAGCCTTTTTCTTGAAAGCTTATGTTTTATCTGAAACAAATCAAGATCCTCAATCTTCAATGTATGTTATCGAACTTCTAGAGGAAGCTCTTAGATGCCCCTCAGATGGCCTTAGGAAAGGACAAGTGAGTATTACGCTCTTTTGATTATTACACCTTCATTCTGTTCAAGAAGGAACTCCATTGACTCATCATGCTGTTCTGCAGGCATTAAGTAATCTGGCAAGTATCTATGTGGATGTTGATAAGTTAGATAATGCTGTTGTTTGCTATATGAATGCTCTAAACATTAAGCATACCCGAGCACATCAAGGTTTGGCACGCGTTTWCCATTTGAGAAATCAGCGAAAAGCTGCATATGATGAGATGTCAAAGTTGATTGAGAGGGCCAGAAACAATGCATCAGCCTATGAAAAACGCTCTGAATACTGTGACCGTGAAATGGCTAAAAGTGATCTGAGCATGGCAACACAGTTAGATCCCTTGCGTACATATCCATACAGATACAGGGCAGCTGGTGAGCTGCTATCCTTTATTTACATCCTTTCTATACTCTCTTTTACACTTCGTTTCAACCATTGATATCCTTTGGCTTCTTTGGTAAATTTTTTTGTCTACAGCAGGCAAGCTGTGAAAAACTTCGTAAGTAGATTTATGTCCCTAGCTACATCAGTACACTATGGAAAATCTCGTTAGGCAGACTCTTTTCCATGATCTTATAGTTTCTTCTAAAYTGCAAATATCAGATCTATACTTTGACCCAGATATAGGAATGGTTGACTTTTAGTTTTTCAAAAAATGATCTCCTTTCTTGAAATTGGCTTTTAGTGACTTGAAGTATTTTGTGTTGTCTTTTAGAGCTTCCTCCTCCAATTCACTTGATGAAGTATTAGAAGTATTATTTTCAGCTCTCTTGTTATTTGGGTGTGGTCCTCCATCTTCATTTGATGTGCTGCTATGGACAAATTTAGTTAGTAATGTGATCTGATCTACAGGAGGCAATGGTAATAACAATAATTACGACAAAAGAAAAATAGAAAAAAAAAAAAACAACATTAATGAGGTTTTTTTTGCTCCTAGTCCACATCTTAAGCTTTTAGTTTTCCCTTAAGGTACTTAGATTTACGTCCACTTAGTAGCAAAATTATGTACAAAGAAACAAGTCATGATCTGAACTTACAAATTGGTATTTTGGTATTTAAGCCTCACATAAGGCTTTCTAGAGATGTTGGAAAATTTTTTTTGTTGATTATTAGGTGGAATTGTTTTGTATGGTGCTTTCTCAAGTTTAATACTAGAACGATAATGGGCTTGGTTGGCTCAAGTTCACCACTAGAACTTATTTTGGGCTTTACTGCTTTAACTCCAATAGGCTTTATATAATTAAGGTTTTAATAGAACTTTTCTTTGGTGGGAACAACAGTACCATGACAAGTAAAAAATGCATGTCCAGTGGTGATACGTATTAAGTCCTTTGGAGTTCTTTCCTTTCCCTTTCTCGGCTGTCACTTTCCTTAAGTTCTTCAAATCAAAATTCACTACTATGAATAGGCAGTCCATCCCTGTTTACGCATACTTTCAAGCGATGGATATTCTAATGAAAGGAGCATCTTGGCACTCAAAACCAATTTTCAATCTCTCTCTCTCTAATTTTATCAGTAATTTTCTCTTAGGGACTTAAAAAGAGATGAGTCTTAGTTTAAAAATATGAATTAATTCTAATACCTGAGCATGCTTTAGTAAAGAGATCATTTTTTTTTTTTTTTTTTTGTGTGTGTGTGGATCTCTTTCTTGTAGAAAACATGTTCAGTTTAAGAAGGGAGTCATCATCTTATGTGGTCGTAGGAAATGAGTTTACGTTTCATTATGAACTTCTTCTAGTTTGTTTCTATATGATATATATATGACCTCCCTTTACAAAAATATGCACAAAAAAGTTCAGACTAAGCCACTGTTGGACTTAGATTCATTTACATTTTCCATCAGATTCTGTAGTCAACACTCCATGATTTGATTTCAAAATAGTAATGAAGAAGAAGACCTCCTAAACTGTTTCAGCCATTATTACATATCTTCTGAGTTTTCTGCTAATTATAGTACTTGAGCTGACATTACTTTGGTGGTGGGAATAAGAACAATTGTGTGCTAACCTTCATTATGCCTTBTAGTTTTGATGGATGACCGTAAAGAAGCTGAAGCCATTGCAGAGCTCACAAAGGCTCTAGCTTTCAAGCCAGACCTACAGCTTCTCCACCTTCGAGCAGCATTTCATGACTCGATGGGTGATTACGCTTCAACTCTCCAAGATTGTGAGGCAGCACTATGTCTTGATCCCAACCATGCAGATACTCTGGAACTTTATCATAAAACACGGGCACGGGCCAATGAGCAACAAACATGAGGAAGCTTGAGAACCATGCTAGAATTTTCTTTTCACTCTTTCGTCTGGTTATCAGATCATTGCCACCCATTTATTTCCGGAGCACACTGGGCTAGGATTATCCGTTTCGTATGAAATCTTCTGGATTTTGTCTTTTTAAAAATCTAGGTTAGATTGGCTATGGCCATGCCTTCTGGCAAGAGAGAAATTTGAAGAAACATATTGATTCGAGAATGACCGAGAAAAATATCAAGTAATTTAACCTGTAAATAGGCAAGCATACTTTCTAGTTGATGATAATTTATGAACTCTGGCGCAGAGTGCTGTTTCTGCCATTTKCAAACACTTTCTGCACCATTCGTTGCAGTACTAAAGAACTACAGTTCAATGAAACACATGATACTGCAAATTGTGACGAGTTTTCTTCCACCCAGTGTTTTAGATTGTGCTATGACTAGAATTGTTTCCAACTCTATCTATTTACAGGTTTTCCTTGTGATGAGGAGTGTACAGAGAAGTGACACTGTAAACTGCTATGTATTTTCCACTGCTATGGCATCTGGATCCGTGGTCAGCTAAATATTTGTATAGTACGTGTTTTCACACGTATATCCTAGGTTTGGTGCTTTAACAGTACGTATTAATCAACGTTGTGCCTTYGGTTGTGGCTTTCCACCAACTGATGTAACCTGTGAGTGTGAGCTTATTTAAAGTGAACTTTTRGCTGATTGCACGAGATACCCATAGTTTCAACTGTGGTGCAATAATGGCTCCTGCAACTACTTTAACAATTAACAGTGCTGCTTCATCTTTGACCCTTACTCAGATGGTGCATTTTCCTTAAATTCAAGTTCCAATATAGCGTGATAATCCTAATATATGGAGGAAGACGAGAACAACTACTTTAACAATTAACAGTGCTGCTTCATCTTTGACCCTTACTCAGATGATGCATTTTCCTTAAATTCAAGTTCCAATATAGCGTGATAAACCTAAWATATGGAGGAAGACGAGAAAGATGTCACCATGAATCTTGAATGCCCTCGGAAGCTCAACTTCAATGCACCACTTTTATCTACCAGACGTCCCATTGGCATGAAAAGATTAGAAATGCCTCGAGCAAATTCACTTCGTGTTTCGCGGGACTACTGTGATAGGATACCGTTTTCTTGGGAGCAAACTCCTGGTAAGCCCAAGAACAATGAAGCAAGGGATGTTCGAAATGTCGATTTCAATTTGCCTCCTCCAAAACTTCCACCTTGCCAGTGGCTTCCAGCAACAAAAGCCACTGCTGAAGGCGAAGTTGAGGAGGAGGATCATGATCATGATGAGGGTTTTGACGGGGACGTGGAGGATTATGGCAACGATGAGGTCGAGCAATCAGATGCAATTGACGTATTCTCATTAGGCCAGTCAGGGGACATGGTTGAACCAGGAGATGAAGTCGAAATGTTTGGATTCGCAGGTCTTGAAGCAGGAGACTATGGTGGATCTCATTCGCCAAACTTTATTATCCAACGATTTCTTCCAGATGCCAAAGCATTGGCGGCCATTTCAACTCTCAACCTTTCAAACACCATTGAAGATCCTCCTGAACCTAGCACCCGTGTTCGTAGAGGTGTTTCTCGAGCAATTAGTGTGACGGGATCGTCATATCCTACAACAAAAGGCTGYGGCCTTGATATTTTCTTCCCATGGCGAATGAAACCGAAGCCCTGTTGTACGAAAAACCCAGTCCTTGCTGCAGCTCTCAGGGAGAAACCTCAAATTCAATGCACCAGAAGAGGGAAGCAGAACAGTGATCTYATATAGCTGTGGCTCTCAAACGTTACATTCTTTCGTTCTCATTTGCTCCATCAATTCCCAGACATCTCCTCCGATGTGTTTGATAAGCTTAACTGAAGAAATTTGCTTAGGAATCTGGACTTGATTAGGAGCTGTTAATGCAGAGTTGATCTCAACAAAAGCTGCTTCATATGATGACGGAAGAGTAAGATCTCGAACATAGTTTTGGATAATGGAGTGTAGACTGGACGGAATCATCTTGCATCAAGATCTGTAATCTGAACTTGAACTTTGAGAGCTATAAGCAGATGAATCCTGCATGCTGATGTTAAAATTAGGAAATCAGGCGACCATGATAGTTCCTGCATTTTGCYTCATATGCTTTACTAATTAGGGACAAGTACTAAACCAAGTCTTGCTATTATGATTGTAATCCTTCTGTAAATTGATGTGAGCCAAAGCCAACAAAAGACTTTCCACATTTGTACTCCAAAAGTTGAGGATTCTTGCCACTGAATAACCACATAAGTCCGGTACGAGGAGATTAGCTAACAATTTGAACTGATTCTTGATAATGGATAAGTAGTTGTAGTATTTCTCCAACATATTTTATCAGAATTTATTATCTAAAACAAGAATGCTATAGAAAAAAGCGAACAAAAATGATTTGCAGATATAAAAAATGAAACAAAATTTTAAAATAAAATCATAAATAGTGGAGTGGCATTATGAGTTATTTCTCAACCAAATTCTWCAAAAAGATATTGAAAATAAATGCAGATAAAAGTTGCCCATTTTAGCCCRTTGGGCAACTACTCGAAACCCAAAATGAGATTTTAGGCCGCTACAATATAAAGGGCCTTTGGAATTGAATGGCACTCTGTCAGCCCACTAAGGCCCATCCAGTAGCACTTGCAGCGTAAATGGATGCGAGATTTCAAATTTGCTAGGGTTTAATGAGTCGGCCATTCGGGCAGATCGGGCAACCTTTCTTAGTCCTGCCCGGAGGCATTTTAGAAATCCTACCCCTTCCCTTCCCCTCCCGCTTCTTCCCTTCCATTCGAAAATCTCTCTATCTCTCTTTCTTTCTTTCTCTCTCTCTCTCTCTCTCTCTCCACAGAGGTCTGCACACTTCATCCATAGGTTTTGGCAGGTTCAACAATCCGGTGATAGGATCAGGAGAGAAGGGAGAACAGAGGGCGGAGAATACCCTTGCTGGGCTTCGTCTCTATCGGGTTCGATCAAGTGAAATCCAAGTAAATTTTAGATTGAATT
Source organism: Rhazya stricta (assembly GCA_001752375.1). Classification (NCBI taxonomy): domain Eukaryota; kingdom Viridiplantae; phylum Streptophyta; class Magnoliopsida; order Gentianales; family Apocynaceae; genus Rhazya; species Rhazya stricta. Next base: position 10,703,343 of record MEJB01000015.1, read on the forward strand.
TTCTTGGAGGTAAGGATTGAAGTGCCCTGTTCGATGCTGGTTAGTTATATTAGATGTTTCTTTTTAATTGTTCTTGGGTTTTTCTTTTACCCTTTTTATCTATTTTCGTTATTTTAGCGGTCTAGGGTTTTTGGATCATATCCTGGTTGATTCTGCCGGAGGTAAGGGGGTGGGCAGTTGTTAAACTATCATCTATTCTGTAATCTACAGTTCGTTATAGTTTTTCTTGTCGATGCTTTGTTAAGTATAGAATGGACATTTTAGTATTATTGTTCTTTTTAAATCTATAACTAGGGTTTTACTCTGCTCTGCCTCGTCCATGTTGCTTTCGAGCTCATTTGGATGTTTGTTTTCTTGCAAGCAAACTTTTCAGAATCAACTAGGGCTTCTCCAAACACAAACTTCCTCCTGCCCCGCGACTCCCCAATTGTTTACTTCCTTACGTTATATTTACGGATGAGTGAGGGTAATTACTCACTAGAAGACCACAGTATCTGTAGCTTATGCAATTTACTCTATGACTTTCGAATTGGAGARCTGATTATTTACTGGTCAATGGRGATTGTTTGAGCTGTTGGATATTTTTTTCCCTCAAATTGCTTGGGTTCCCTGCTGCATTTAGGAGCAGTAAACCTCTCCGAGGTATATTGAATATGGGTGATCACTTTTATCAATAGAAAATAGCAGATAACAAATAATACATAATGGCTTCAGGATGACGATGGAATTATAAAGGTTGGATTTAGCACCATTTGTATAAATCCTTTAAACATTAAGCTGAAGACTCATTTTCATATGAGGTCTTTCTTTGATACTGTTAAATTTGGCTGATTGAAAAGGTGCTTTGATACAAGAATTTTGGAAAGCTCTTGTGATTTTGTTCTTTGCACTTAGTTCAACTACATAAACTACTAGACCATATACATTGTGCCCTCTGTGAAAGCAATCTTTTTAATCAAACTGCCCTCCATGATTTTGTTGAAGGTCCTCAAACCTTACAAGCAATGGACATATGAATTTAATTGCTGCCTGCAAACTTTACATACATCAAACTGCCCACCAYGTTTTATTTTCCCTCTGTCTCCTGTGGTGCCCACCCATAATGAAATATATATGGATTTCATTACTGTTTTCCTCTCAAAATTTATGTTTGTTTCTTCATTCTGAATGAAGGATTGTTGTTTTCAGGTTGGTGTATCCTGGTATCGAAGAGAAATGGCCATGGAAATCACTGAATTCCTATTGGCTGCTCAATCGGCAGATGCAAAAGTCCGAACTGATGCTGAGAGTAAACTTGGCCAGTTCCGGGAACAAAACTTACCGAGCTTTCTTTTATCATTGTCAATTGAACTGTCGAATGATGGCAAACCAATCGAGTCTCGTAGACTTGCGGGTATTGTACTGAAGAACTCATTGGATGCTAAAGAGGCAACAAGAAAAGAACATCTTGTTCAACAATGGGTGGTAATTGACACATCTTTCAAATCCCAAATTAAAAGCTTGCTCTTAAACACTCTTGGATCATCTGTTCGGGATGCAAGTCACACTGCTGCCCAAGTCATTGCCAAGATTGCCTCTATAGAAGTTTCACGCAASGAATGGGCAGAACTGATTGGCAYATTGCTTSTTAATATGACCCAACAGGACAGGCCACCATCACTCAAACAGGCTACCCTAGAAACACTTGGTTATGTGTGTGAGGAGATTTCACACCGTGATTTGGAGCAGGCTGAAGTAAATTCCATCCTGACTGCTGTTGTTCAAGGCATGAATGCTACTGAGCAAAACTCTGGTGTAAGACTTGCAGCAGTTAGGGCTTTATACAATGCCCTTGATTTTGCACAAACCAACTTTGAAAATAAGATGGAGCGGGATTACATTATGAAGGTGATTTGTGAGGCAGCAGTTGCTAAGGAGGCAGAGATAAGACAGGCTGCTTTTGAATGTCTTGTATCCATTGCATCGACGTACTATGAGGTGCTTGAACCGTACATGCAGACCATCTTTGATCTCACAGCAAATGCAGTTAGAGGAGATGAGGAGGCTGTAGCTCTTCAAGCTGTTGAATTCTGGAGCTCTATCTGTGATGAAGAGATTGAAATTCAAGATTATGAGTTTCCCCAGAGCGGGGACTCCTCTGCTCCACACTTCCACTTCATTGAGAAGGCTCTCCCAACTTTAGTTCCTATGTTGYTAGAAACCTTGTTAAAGCAAGATGAGGATCAAGACCAGGATGATGGCATTTGGAACCTTGCCATGTCGGGTGGGACATGTCTCGGTCTTGTKGCCAGGACTGTTGGGGATGCTGTTGTTCCTCTGGTAATGCCCTTTGTTGAGGCTAACATTCTGAAACCAGATTGGCGATCTCGGGAGGCAGCCACTTATGCATTTGGTTCAATTCTTGAAGGCCCCAGCATTGAAAAACTCTCTCCTATGGTTAATGCAGGCTTGGATTTTCTGCTTAATGCAATGAAGGATGATAACAGTCATGTAAAAGATACTACAGCATGGACTCTTAGCCGTATCTTTGAGTTGTTGCACACACCAGCTACTGGTTTCTCTATAATTTCCCCTTCCAACCTCCAGCGTGTTGTTGGAGTTCTGTTGGAAAGCATTAAAGATGCTCCACATATAGCTGAGAAGGTTTGTGGAGCTATTTATTATCTTGCTCAAGGTTATGAGGACGCCCCAAGCTGCTCTCTGCTTACACCTTATCTTCCAGATATTATAGGTTGCCTTATTGCAACTGCTGATCGAACTGACAGCAGTGAGTCTAAGCTCCGAACCTCTGCATATGAAACACTTAATGAGGTGGTTAGATGCTCTAACCTTGCTGAGACATCTAATATCATAACACAACTCCTCCCTGTTATTATGACTAAGCTGGGCCAGACAGTAGACCTTCAGATTCTGTCACCAGATGACAGGGAAAGGCAAGGAGATCTTCAAGCTTCCCTTTGTGGCGTACTGCAGGTTATAATTCAGAAACTAAGCAGTACTGATGGAACCAAGCCCATCATACTCCAGGCAGCTGATCAGATCATGATGTTGTTCCTTAAGGTTTTTGCTTGCCGCAGCTCTACAGTGCATGAAGAAGCTATGCTTGCCATAGGTGCGCTTGCTTATGCTACAGGCCCAGAATTTGGGAAGTATATGCCTGAGTTTTACAAATATTTGGAGATGGGTCTGCAGAATTTTGAGGAGTACCAGGTTTGTGCAATATCAGTAGGGGTTGTTGGTGATATATGTCGTGCCTTGGATGACAAGGTCTTGCCGTATTGTGATGGCATTATGACTCTACTTCTCAAGGATCTCTCAAGTAGTGAACTACATCGGTCTGTGAAGCCTCCAATATTTTCATGTTTCGGGGATATAGCTTTAGCAATTGAGCAACACTTTGAGAAGTATATTAGTTTTGCTTTGCAAATGATGCAAAGTGCTGCTGAAGTGTGTGCTCAGATTGACAACACCGATGAGGACATGATGGAGTATGGAAACCAGCTTAGGCGCAGTATTTTTGAAGCTTATTCTGGTATTCTTCAGGGATTTAAAAATTGCAAGGCTGATATATTGTTACCCCATGCTCCTCACCTCTTGCAGTTCATAGATCTTGTTGCCAAAGACCCCAACAGGTATTAATTGGTTATTTCTTTCATTGATCTCTTTAACTGAACTAATCACTTGGCCGGGGGGTGTTGAATTTAATATTATGCACTTCTTTTCTTGGAGTATTCTGATTCTTGCTTAACATGGTGCTTTGCAGAGATGAAGGTGTAACCAAAGCAGCTGTAGCTGTTTTGGGAGATCTAGCGGATGCACTTGGTTCAAACATCAAAATGTTGTATAAGGATCGTGTATTCTGTATGCAGTTGTTAAATGAATGCCTTCAGTCAGAGGATGAACAGATAAAAGAAACTGCTCAGTGGACTCAGGGAATGATTACACGTGTCTGTGGGTGAAACTTCTTATTATTGATGACTTTGATTTGCTGATGAGGTAATCATGGTATTTTTATTTGGGAAAGGTGGAAGCTATCATGTTACCGTGTAGAGGTGGAAAGTTTCTTTAAGGGAGAAAATAAAGAAAAAAATGGGGTGGGGATGGAGAGTCAATCTTTTCTCTTTCTTTTTCCTTTTTTCTTTTGGTGGAGGGGGAGGGGGAATCTCAGGTTACTTGTGCTTCTTCTGCCAAGGCATTGCATATGTAGGTTAGTAAGACGTATATCTGCCGTCTCTGGGTAGAAGGGGTTGTTGTTGCTGCTGCTGCCTGGTGTGTCAACTAAGGTCACTTGTTCTGGTGTCCTGCTATCCATACGGAACAATTATTTATCTTATGCAGACCACTATACAGTGGACTAGTCGGATCATATTGTTTTGTAAAGCCAAACAGCATTCTCTCCCTTTATAATATTCGCATTCTTCAATCTTTGATTGTCCACTCTCATCATGCTTAATTATTGAGTCAATCCCTTGGTTTTTTTTTTTTTTTTTCCCAGGATGTGAAATATTTTTTAGGTAAATAATATGTATGCCTCACATGAATGCAATTGAAAGGAGGGAATATTTATTAACGTTTATGTGTCTTTTCTTTTCATCTTTACCTTTCATCTCCCCAGAAGATCCAAATTAGTTGATAAGAAGAATATTTGCAAATCTTATTTTTATTGGAACTCCTGTCATTTTTTACCAAGTCTACCATTTTCTCTTATTCAAGTATGAGAAACCAACACGTGCACTTTGCAAGAGAATCATTACAAAATCTTTGGCTAGATTTTGTCCTACGTTAAGGCCGCTCCAAAGTGTCGTAAGAAACGTGAAAGATTCTAACGAAATGAAATGGATCAGCAATTTAACCTTTGTCAGACATATGAGTAATCGTTAAAAATTATATACTCAGTTGAATTGATAATGTAATTGATTCTTAAAAATTATATTTGACGATGGTCTTTACGATTGAATGATTGTATAATATTCACAAAATCTAACTATTTGAAAAACAGATATAATGTATAATGAATATTCTTATCAGTAGGGACCTTCTGATCACTTAGCTACTCTTGAAATTTTTGTTTTCTTGTTCTCCAGCAAGAAACTTTAACCATAGGGATCCCTCGCCAGTCCATGACCATTTCATTGTTGCTTTCACCTTCAATTCTGACCCCGTACAGACTCTCGCCTTCTCTCACCACTTCCTTGGCCTCCATTAAACATTCTTGGCTAAGCTTCCATCCCTCCAAGTTCAACTGTAGTTCAAGGTTGCCATACTTTTTCTTTTCCTCCCACTGTTTAGCCCACGCAACGGACGAGACAAAAGGTGCCACGAAAATACATTCCATGGCTGTCCTTGCATCGGCAAGATGAACAGGAAAGTTAAGTTTTATTGACTCTAACAAGGCTCGGTAATGTGCCATGTTTCCATCCAAAAACGAACTATAGTTGGAGGAGTTTCTAACCTTTTCCCAGGCATCTCCATCTCCTAAGGTTATGATGCCCCTGTCAGGACCATAACATGTTTGTAAGAAATTTTGGGCGGACTCCAAGAACTGAAGAACATCTTTTCTACTCCTAACCCTTGCCATATGTGGTAAGCCGATCATACAATTGAACACAACCCATTCTCTTCTTCCTTGCCCTGCAGCTTCCCGAATATTTTGTATCTCACTGGMAAGATTACATAACTCTATCTCCTCCACCTTCAGTTCTAGGCCATAAGGCCTTGCGAAATCACATAGCCGTTTTTTTGTGTCTTCAAACCTCCATTTCGGGGGARTAGAGTCAGATTCTYCATCCCTGAACTTTATCGACGTGAGAATCACTTCTCGTCGTTGATGTCCAATGGCTCCGATGAGTGATGCCCACTGAATTCCCTCGCTGATGTCGAAGTCGAATATGCGGATTTTACCGACATCGTTAGGCCATGCTTCAAGGATTGCTAAGTTAGCTACAAAATGAGCAAACTTCCCGTAAGGGAATATTTGGTAGAACGCTTTGAATGCTCGATAGAAGTTCTTGATCGACTCTTGCTTGAGGTAGTCTGATTGCTTATCTAGGGTCTGGAACATGTAATACATTAACCTCTCCAAAGTATCGCCAACAGGACTAACTTTCTCGCTGATTCGTTTCACGATCACTTCTACGAGCTCTTCCTGTTCCATTTCCATTGCTTCTATATAAGCCATCAGCAAATGGAACACGCCGAGTTCATTATCGATCTCCATATCTTCTGTCGGCAAGACTAGTGACTGTGGCATGGAAGAAGTCACGTCTACCAGGGACGTATCACTAGAGATCATTGACTGGTTTAGGCTCATCTGGTCAGCTTCTCCCTGAGCCGGCAATGGCTGATGATCAGAATGCAAACCTCGTTTACTCTCCTCCAAAGACACAATTGAAACATCAGTACTGATTTCACCATTCAAGATGGGATCCTTGAGAAACTCTAAGATATTCTCTGTGGTAATAATATCCATATCATCAAGATGATCTTGRAAAGGAACGTTCACATCCTGRAGCAYGGGTTCAAGATATGGTGTACAGAAGCTGGAATCCTCCATTGTAGTTAGCGGATACCARACATCAGCAGGSATGCAAAACCCTTCTTGATCTCTAAMATTGTCAAAGAATGAATTGCTCATGTTGTGAAAATATGATCCGGAATGTGGTCGGTAGATGTCTGATTCTGTCATTGCAGAAGAGGATTTCAGAAAACTTTTTSTCGAATTTGATAGAGGTGAGGTTGTTGGGTATTTAAACAATCTAGAGATCTAAAACGMGACAACTTAAGAGCACAATTCCCAGTCGAGCCATCTTTCTTCTTTTGGCAATTTCCGAAAATACAAAACCTAAAATCTCAAACTTGTACTACTTGTAGCTTTGTATATTCAATTCTTGAAGAAGATTTCAGATAAGTTCGGAAGATTTTATTTGTTTCTTCTTGCATATTTAATCCATAATGGYGAATTCAAGATAATGCTAGAGATTTTACTTATTTGGAACAAAAATTTCATTAAGAAGGTATTTCTATTTGATTGTATTTTTACTTGATAAAATTAATTTGGGCTCAATTTGAACTGTATTTATCGAGTCTACCTCTTATTATTGAGAAGACTATACCCAAATCTCTTTTAATATAACCACAGAAAAAAGATCTTACTTTTACTTAATTCGTCTACTACCTTTCTGTGTTAACAAGCTGGGAAGTTGAATATTTGTCTGAGTTCATGTAACCATATACTCCAATCTGGGAACTTGAAGGATTGGCCCAAGTTAAATGAAAATATTGATAATTGGAAGAGTTTTGCTGGTCTTCTTGTGGGAACAAGTATATACCCCTTGGATCTTGGGTACGAAATTGGCAGGTGATTTTGCGTTAGATGCTTACCTTATATTAGTACATGTAATGTGTCACGGACGATCATATTATACTAACGCCAAACGTGCATGAACATTTAAATGATCATACAATTTATATTATGAAATTGCACGACCTAAAATTCGATATCTGGCTAAAGTCCCTCAAGTGCCTTATCCCATGGTACCCATCATCACATAGTACTGTTTTGGCTCCCCCTTTTATCAACTATATAAGCCAAATAATAGAACCTTGATGCAAGTAAAGCCATAAAAGACCTTTATTATTTGTTCCTCAATTGGAATTTATATCATAATGACACAATGCAGTTTTCCAGTAAGAATTATAAGGATGAGGAAAAACCTATTCAAGACAACAAGATTAAGTGGGAATTTTGATTCCAAAAGCAAAACCTCTACGTGTCTCGCCAATCGTTAATGTACTGAATAATTATTTTAAATACTATAACATTAAATTAATTCAAAATCTCGTAATATATTAAGCATTTGATTATTAGATTTTTAACTTAARACGATTATTTTCATATTTAACTTATTGTAAAGTCGTTTTTGCCATACAAAAGACAAATKCAACTAAATTATAGAGTTTGATGGCAACATTAGCAAACACTTTCACACATAATTGTCTTCTATAGCCAAGACTCGTAAGCCACTAATCAAGATTTCTGGATTTCTCTATTCTTAATGGAGGAAGAGTCGGAGCAATAAGTTAAGAAAAGCGTAGTTTTTTTACCAATAGAGGGACAGTTGTAATRTGAAAGCTAATTGACAAAGTGTTTTCTACGTAAGTGACTCTATAACAGAGTCAAGCTAAGTTCTTGTCTTCATTGTAAAGAGTTTTCATCGACTTATAATTCATTTCAAGCAATGATCAGACAAAGAAAGATGAGATCTTCCAATTTTCTTTGTTTTTAATATGTCAAAATATATACCCTTCACCCAATTTTGTTTGTTTTATTGGCCACTTTTGATGATCACAAAGATTATAAGAAATCATAATTGTCTAGAAACTTTCTAATATACTCTCTGTAATTTACTTTTTGTTATATTAATCTATGTATAATGTGTATAAATATTAACTTTTCAGTTAGAGAAGTTAAATATATATGCACATCCTGCTTTCATTAATATAATAGAAAGTGTCTAACTTAAAGTGTACTAGAAGATCTAGTRCTAATATAATTTGCATCGATTACTTCACTTGAGAAAGCGACGAGGTGGTAGAAGATGTTTCAATGAAAGGTAACAATGGTAAGTGAGCAGTATAGGATCAATATACTCAAACTTGAATGTTTTCATGCTTCGGATCTGATATGATATACTTTCCTATTATATTAATTATATCACTATATATATATTTTTTAAATCCTAAAATAGAGAACAAGAGGCGTTAAAGAAATGAATGAGGATAATCCATATTCTGATCTTTTATTCTAGTTTATTTTCATAATCAAAGTAAAATGAATGCTTTCTCAATGAAACATTTGGTCAACCTGTTATAGACCATCTGCTCAAGGTAACTTGTACTAGGAAAAGTGGAATTATTTTACAAACATTCTAATATTTGTCCCAACTCTAAATAAAAAGAGAGGTGTTTTCGATTGCATAAAAATGTAAATTTTCTTGTTAATTGATTCGTCTTTTGTAAAATTACGAATTTTTAATATTTCTACTTCTATGGAAAATGAAATCGAATTTATTCAATGAACAATGGAGGAGACGGGATAGAAATCGAGCATCATCCATTGGCCATGGCCTTCTAGAAGCAGCCATATTAAACTATAAAGAGAACATTTTGCAAAATGATAAGCCATGATCTYTAGCTATCAACGTCCCTCATATTGGGAAGGCATGTAATATTGACATGTTAGCAAGTAAAGGCGTGCCTTTGTGGACTCTTTAATCTACCTGTGGTCTTTGGAATGGCTAATGGTTCGATTAAGCTTTGTTTTTTAATAGAAAATATAATGAATGGATAAGGATAAATGATACTTAATTATGTTCATAATTCAATTAATSGTCATTTCTTGTTATGGATAGATCTTACGGGGACAATGACCACAACATTCTGTGGGRTTTGCTCCTAGTACSAAGACAACCTCAGGRTGAGCATTCCTATGGAAAGAWTAAAGAGGATAAAAACAAGAGTACTAAATGGAAGGGAAAAGATAAAATAATTTAACATTTTCATAAAAATAATTTTTCCTAAATCAAGTGCCCATATTTGATTCAAATAGGCATTGTTTTTTTCGGGTTTAAACCATTGCAGAGTCAAGTCCTTTGGATGCAAAGCCTTTCCCCATGCATAACCTACTGCCAATGTTATTGGTATCAAAACTCGACCACGATCTACAGAAGGATGCGGGTTGCTCTGTGCTCTGGAAGAGCTTATAAAGAGAGAAAGAATTGTATAAATAGATTATGAACCATAATCTCGAGGAGATCTTTCAGTAAATGAATGAACTCATAAGTTGGTTTTATATGCACAGATGTGAAGATATCAACAATGGCAGAGAAGATTAATGTTGTTTTTTGATTTGATCAAAGATAAAGATCCTCATTTCTGGTTTTGAACAGAACAAGAATAATGAAGTACCACAACAGCATTAGTCAATCCATTACTCCTACTATACAATACTGAGTACAGTATAGTCTCTAAACTCTAAACTGTTCCTGTGTTTCATAGATATATCTTGAGAGAGATCATGGCTATGGCTTTTCTACTTCAATCACATCGAACCATGTCAAGTGGTAAGAAACCAAAGAGGAGCATTATAGAGTTGTCTTTGTTTGTGTAAAATATCCAAGACTCGTATCTTGGCCGATATATGCAGTGAAGATCATTGTCTTCTATCCCATCAAAACCTCCCCAGAAAAGTTGGTGATTGCCAACGAATAAGAACAACCTTTTTCTATAAGTATTGTATGAACAATTCAACATAAAGATTAACGAAAGGTGGCGCCTCCTCTTTACCATACATGTACCTGCAAAATCAGACAAGATTCTTATTCTTTCTTATCCTTAAACCCAACCCCAAAAACGACTAATAATTGACCGAAAGTTCCTATTTCCTTGGAAGTTCCGTCACTTGATCATGGGTTTAGGATTTAGATTGAACATGTCCAAAGCTACATCAAACGTTTTGTGTAAAGAAATAAAAGTATACTAAAAGATTCGAAACATATAAATATCACTAAAATTTTCTACCGTTTCAATAATCGGAAAGTTTCTAATACATTTTCTATATATGATTACAAACTATTAGAGCACGTGTATAGTTCTTTCAAAACTTCTTTTTCTATTTTAGAAGAGTTAAAAGATAAATATACATGTCATGTTCTAATTAATTTAATAAAAAATACATAATCGTGAATATATGAAGAAATCCGAAGCTCTACTCAACCAAGTTTTCCATTTAAATTTCAACGAAAACTTTTACGGGTCAATTTTATTAGATTAAGTAACAGAAGTGAAGTGGGCTTCACACATTTTTCCAGCCATAAGTTCGTTTTATCTGCTGGGCCTGACGTTCTAAATTTGTCATACGTACATCCTGGGCTCTTATGGAAAAAATCCAAAAGTCATACAGGCCGGCTCGGGTTATAGAATTTACTTGGGCTTTCTTAATAATAAGAATTAGCCCGATTAAAATCCTACACTTTCTTCTCTGGGCAACTACTTTTAACTTTTCTTTAAAATCMAAAGTTGTTTTGAGATGTCTTTAACTACTATTTAAAATAACTTTTTACTTTAAAAAATTTAAAAATAATTATTTTAGAAAAGAAATGCTTTTTTAAAATTGATTTTTAAAATAATTTAAAAAAAGAAATTAATCACTTAAAAAGATATAACTTCTTCCCCTGGAGATAGACAAAGAAAGGAAGAATAATTGCCAATTTCATATTAAAACATCCGTAATAGTTAAATTTTGATATTGATATGTAAATTCGTAAGTAAACTAATACATTAAAACAGTAATACCATAGCCTTGATATATCCAAAACTATTGACTTGAAGACAGTAATCATCCATTAAAACAGTCAATCAAGACCTTAAAACAACATTAATTATAAGTAATTTACTACAATATCTGACAAGGATGATTCATTTTTTAAGTGGCTGGGAAAAGATAATTTTTGTCACTACTCAGTCTTCAAATAAAAATTAATTACCCTTCTGGAAATGACAAAATATTAGGCTCCATTTGGTTTGGAACTCTAATTCAAGAATTGTGTGAGTACTCCAATCCCATCGACCTCATGGCTTTAGGTAAACAAGACAAACATGTATTCATCAGTCTATTCTTAGTAAAACGAACTGCCTAATTATAGGACAAAATTATATTCCTGCTTTAGGTTTAATTATTCTCATTATTAGTAGTATAATTCTAGCCTAGGTAATGTAAATATTGCAGATCGCAACGTGTATGAAGCAATCGCGAGTATCAAGAAAATGTATCGAATTTTTAGAACCAAATAACCAAATGTATCGACCCATGAAAGAATCCCGAACCCCTCAATTTATTACATGAACTCTTTCGAGATAGACATTCAACATTTCAACTATTAACTTATAGATAAGGGCATTTATGGGAGTCCCAATTTTGCATGGACCATCTGGGATGAGACTAGTCGAGGATGGATTTTTTTTTTTTTTTTTAAATGCTTGATAGTCCTTACCAATTAACAATCTTCAGGTGTTAATGTTAATACAATTACATTTGACCCCACAATATTAATTTTTCGAATTGGTTCCGACAATAGTTCATTAAGTAGTTATTAAGTTTAGATTAATTACAAAATAACCTCAAAAGTCTTACGTTTTTCTGTTCTTGAAAAATGTAATTGAAAACGTATTAATAGTAAACCTTATCCAAATGCATATTATATGTTAAAATTAGGCTTAACAGAGAACCCCTAGTGACTAGGTCTGTAAATGAGTGCAAAATCATTTCAAGAAACCGTGAAAGGTTACTTAGACCTAAATCTAAGTCAAATTATTCAAATTTATAATGGATAAATTCAGACCTAATTTCAATATAATTTTAATATTTCCAGCATAATATACTCGATGCAAAACTCATTATTTTAAAGAAACAATGTAACATGATATAGCTAACAAAATCCATCAAGCAATTTACAAAAAAAAAAAAAAAACAAAGAAAATAATGATTAACACAAGAACCAATCACAACTTTAATATGGGCAACTCCCCAATTAACAAAAAAACTCTTTTTTGTAAAATTTACTTTCGGGATATGGGTCTGAATTTCAAGTCGGGTAGGAGTTCGAGTACTAAAGATAAGGTTTCCAACGCCTGCCATAAACAGGTTAGAATCGATTTGAGGATGTCCAACCAATTGAGAGGCCTTGCAAAGTATACTCTATTGGAGGATACTGCATGAATGATAAAATATCAGGAAGAGAATAGATCAATGGGTTAAGAGAATATCAGGAAGATCCCTGTGTAACTTTATTGTCAATACAAAGATCCCTCTTCTGTGCACCGAAATTATCAGGAAGAGMAGAATAGAGTCTGAGGCATCAAAAATTGCCAAATTCACGAATGGAACAGACGAATCACGAACAGACATCAATTGACTTAACAGTGCCCAGTGAGGTCAAGCCAAATGAGGATAGRTACAAAAACTACAATAGGGAAATCCCATGTTCTCGATTGAGCAGCTAATAAGGTGAAAGATTTAGATTTTGTTTCTAGAATGATCTCTTTGTCCTCATCAATTCTTGAGCAGATTAACATGAGCTTAACCCTACCCTTTACAAGAGAAGTATTAAATTGTATAACAATCAGTTGAAGATACGATTCTAGATCAAAATCTTGGAAAGAATATGTATTTGGTCCCCTAAAGCCAAGCATAGGGGAACAACCATAGCCTTCTTCTTTGGATTACATCACTCAAGGTGGTGTCTATATTGTACTACGGAATCTCATCCTCCAATCCAACTGATAGAATTACTTAGCTTATTAAATTCATTGGTTTAACTACTCTAGGTGAGATATAGGTAATTTAGAAATTYAATTGTGCTTGAACCGAATGGTGTGTGTTTCATTTTTCTGATATTCCAACTTCGTRGAACAAAAATATGCAGTTCAATTCACCTCTCTTATCTAGTATATCAGAACAAGGATAAACCAAAACTAACGCTTAAACGTCAAACGGGAAAGAACATATCTCTCTTAATATAAGAATAGACTCTTAAATGCCAACTTGACTTGTTMAACTCAATTAAGAATAAGTACTCAATTACTAGATCATTACCTTACCCGAGTCTCTTCAGCCATTGTTGAATGGATATTTTCAATGTACCATATCTTTCTGTCTTTGGACCCGGAGAATCATAATTCAATAATCCAAAGTCTTAGGATTTCATACAGATAGCATTCTCAAATCAATGCATTATGGACATATGTCATTACGGTTTCCTAAAAACCCTGCAAATTAGCTACATCAAGGATGGGCCAGAGTGCAAAGAAGGTTAACAGAAACTATTATTCAATCATTGAAGAARCTTTTGATTGGTGGATTGTTGATAAGATTGATAATAAGATCTTGGAGCATATTCAGAATAGGAAAAATGAGAGGACAAGAAGACAAAGTCTGAAGATTTGCAAATCTGGAAAACAAAGAGTTACATAGAATTCTTTTCTTGAAGACACTATCTTGAATATTCATCAAGATTTCATAATTGTATAGAAAATTATTTGATCTAAGATTACATGATATAACCAAATCAGTAGCCAAAGATGATAACTTCATGTCAGTTTCGATATAAGACAAAGTCAACTTAACCAGCTCAAATATGTAACGATGTTATGCTCTTGTTATTCTTACCAAAAAAAAAAAAAAAAAAAAAACTCAACAATTAAAAATCCCAATATTCACCATCAAGTTGGCTAGAGATTTTCTTAATGGCATTCTTTTAATCCTCTCCGATTACACCAAATTGTAAGACACGACATATATATATAAGATATACGTATATATTATATATATAATAATATATTAAAAATCCCATATCACGCATAAGTGGGCTAGAAATTCTAATGCATTTTTAATCTTCGGATTAGCACAAAATATGTAGTAAACACGACATATATATATATACATAACATAAACACATAAAAATACATAATACACATATTCTCTAATAGTCTTTTCTATGATATCAATTATAACAAAAAGTGTATAATATACATAACATAAACACGCAACACACGTTGGGTTATTKTTCGTCTAGGAAGAGGATTAGAAAGATAAGTTGATTCAATCCTATTATGAGTTAATGTGCATTGAAACTGGATAATAAAACATACAACAAGGTCGCACATGCACGTGTGACTTAATCTCTATATATTTGTAAAATGTTTTTTATTTTTATTTTTTTTTTGGCAGAGGTTAAACTGGAGAAGAAACTGTAAGAAGAATGAAAATTTGCTGCTAAACTGGACGTATTCTTTCTTAAATAATGCATTAATAAAGACATGCAGAAAAAAATATATAAGCAAGCAATGCTTGCACAAAAAACCTTTGTCTTCTTCTTAGTTTCTTCAATGGACAAACAAATGCTCCTCTCTAAGCTGTAAGAGTTTTTGAAGGCTCAAGCGGATTTTATGGTTCCATCTGTAAACTATACCATGTACTGTTCATTTACCTTGAAGAAGACATGTGGGTCCTCGTGGACTGCTAATCACTATAYTGCATTCCCAGTCAATTTCTCCACCATGTCAAAGGTGATTACTTCGAAAAAATTGAATTCATAASCTGCAAGATGATAGGTTAAGTTAGATTAGAATAAAGAGTACGTTACATCAAAGAAAAGAACAAGAAAAGAGCTCAAGTTGTCTTGATCAATCTGGAGTAGACCAAACTAGTATATATATATTGCCCAAGGAAGCCCAAGATCAGAACTTGAGATCGGTCTTACTCTCCCCTGAGCGACAACCATCGCAAAGAGAAACAAAAATTTAGGAAAATGATGCAATCACAGCTTCTTCAGCCTTCATGTCCACTTTACAACTACAACTATTCGGGTCTTGATCATGCCGGACTTTATGGTTTTACCATGGAGGATCAGCATGATTTTTCATCTTCATTCCCCACCGAGGACTCTTCAGGAATTTCCTTTGACTCATACTTTGCAACCCCCGTGAACCCTGATAGCCTCATAATTGAGTTTCCATCTTTCAGTGATGAGAAACAAGCCATAGAGGCCATGACACAGAGTATTATGGAAGGTCTTGAGCCCATTAGGGGTGGTGAAATTGAGGACGACTACGTACGGATGGATGAAAGCGACAGTGACGATCATATTTCTTCTTCGCAGCTTACTTCAGAAATTGATGTATGGAGTCCTTGCCCTGTGCTGGAACGGAGCAAGTATGCCGCCATGTCGCCGTCGAACAACATGACCCTGAACTTAAATGGGAATAGCATGGAACTAGATAGCCAATTGGTCCTTCACCACCTATTAAGGGCTTACGGTGAGACCATGGAAAAAGGTCAGAAGGAACTTGCCGAGGTGATCGTGAAACGGATAAACGAGAARATCAATCCTTTAGGGGAATCCATCGAACGGGTGGCCTTCAATTTATTCCAAACTACAGAAAATCAAGCTGGCTACCTCAGACAACAATCGAGCAAGAACTTCGAGACAGCATTCAAGGCATTCTACCAATGCTACCCATACGGTAGGTTCGCTCATTTCACCGCAAATTCGGCCATCTTCGAGGCTATTCCMAATGATGCAGAGATAGTACACATTGTAGATTTTGACATGGGCGAGGGGATTCAATGGCCTCCAATGATTGAGGCAATAAGCAGGATAGGTAAGGCACTGAAACTCACATCCGTAAAATCGGAGGACGAAGGCAGCTYCCCTGAATGGAGATTCGAAGAAACAAGACAGCGATTGTGTGATCATGCCCGATCTATGGGTCTATGTTTACAGGTGGATCAGACCACAATGGAAGACTTGTCGACTGAAATGAAAAGAATGAAGAAGGCCAGTGGATTTAGAGAATGGATGGCCTTCAACTGCATGGTCGGACTCCCGCACATGGGGAGGCGGCCAAGGAGAACACAAGTTGTGGAGTTCCTAAGGACGGCAAAGGAGCTGTTGGCCTACAGTACAAACCAAAGGGGTATCATCGCTTTTGGGGATGGAGAAGCAGAGGGAAATTTGAAAACTTGTCCCGGATATGCTTCCTTCTTCGACAGTCAATTGATACACTACCAAGCGTTGTTTGAATCAATGGAATGCAATTTCCCAGTTTATCTTTCAGATGCCAGAATTGCCATGGAGTCCCTTTTTGTAACACCATATGTCTGTTCCCTATATTGGTTCCAACGGTGGAAAGAAACTAGGGAAGATCAGGCAACAACAGGGCTTGATGGCTGGAGGATGAGTAAAAAGAGCTTCATTGAAGCCCAGGAAATTGTGAATGAAAAAGAGAGCTCATACAAGGTGAAGATCGTAGGAGATAAAGAGAATCAAATGGTTCTGGAGTGGACGGGTATCCCATTGGTACGASTTTCCACTTGGCTATAGGAAGCAGATAATCCAACAACGACAAGCAGCGTAAAAAAAACAACAGTCAAAATGGTTTTGCACGGATCATATTTTTTATATACAACCCCGGTACAGATCGATTATGTAWATGCAACTCACACCACATGTCATTGGTTAACCAACAATACATCTAAGGCACAAATTTGCTCAATGTTTTGGCCATCATATAAATGGGGCACYTTATTTCATGAAACCAGGTTAGGAACTTAGGCAAAACAATCGGAAGATTGAAAGAATAGTTGATTGAGAGAACCACAATGCCACAGAAAGACCGAGAAGTCAAGCATCAGAAATTTTGTTCCCACAAAATAATATTTATTAAACCGTCTCATGACTT
>MEJB01000015.1:10721145-10736120 GCA_001752375.1 Rhazya stricta
AAGGGTCGAGGTTACGCTTAAGCCGTTGATTGAGTCCTAACAAGCAAAGTCTGACACCTCACAACAGCATAAGGACTACCTGAAGTATATGGATATCTGWGGGATATCAATGTCATTGTCTTCATTATCCTCACAAGCCACAACTACATCAAAATGACGTCGATATGGAGGCAATTCAGCCTTGGCTACTTCTGTGGCCAGATCAGCCAACTTGCGATCCATGCGGTCTTTATGCCTTGGAAACATGCTGTTATAGAGCAAGCAACTCCCATATGATATGCTATAAGCATTCAATCCTTTGCCCCTGAGCCACTGAAGAAGTTCTCTCAAAGTCGGATTGTCTTTCAAAATCCACCTATCCCACACAGTCCAACTCATGTCCTGATGTTCTATCACCTTAGGTGGAACTGGCTCAGCTATTGAGAATAATGGAAGAGCCAAGTTTGCAAATGTATTGCGGTAATCCTCCACTTTGTGCCCTCCATTTAGAACCTTATACAACTCTAGGCAGACAAGACCTGTGGCCATAGCAGTCGAAGTTGCAATTGCAGGGATTATTCTACCAGCAATGAACTTAGCCTTGAGTTTATCAACTTCAGGAATGCCATAGTTTCTRGCCCTCATGTTGGCAAGTCCAGCAATCATGTCCATRTGGTAGTTGGTATCATCATCCTGCATGAAATAGAAGTCTAATAAGTAATCAATCGCATGTATAAGCTCATATGCATCCCTTTCCTTAACATACTGATATCAAAGACCTCATTCAATGAAGTTTCCTTTCTGAGAGCATGAACTAGTAACCCCAAAAAATTATTTGTCAAATTTTCTAACATCCTGGAAAGGAAATTATGGATTCAGTGAATTAAAACCCTAAAGGCAGATGTAAAGAAAGGTTAATGAAATTTTTATTTGCAAAAGAAAAGAAAGGTAAGAAAATGGTTCAAAAATCTGGAAGTTCCTTCATGCCTTCCAAGTAGAAGATGAGAAAGAGCTTCTCATATTAGGCATATAAAACAATGATTCTGAATAGTTATAAACAGGCTGAGCTGAGCACAAAAACTCATGTAGAATTGGGACTGGAAAAAGGAATACCATTACTAAAGCCAGGATTTGGAGGATAAATGATTGGATAAGGAACATAACAAGAATTAACCTGCGGATCACCTAAACTGCTATTATTCTCATCTGTCACCAAATTCATTGTCATCACTGATCACACCTCTATTACCATTCTTATTATTATCGTCATTAAACTCATTATTACTGGGTCGGGCTTCGGTTGTTGTTGTTAAGGAAGAGGAGTMATTTGATCATGCTCTGACCCTGGGAGGTCAGTCAGCTTTTGCAACAATGCCATGAAGTCCTCAGGATGTGGACTCAATGAACTAGATGTAATCGTGTCATTTCAATTCCAACAAAAATCTTGCACTATGCTGAATTAAATATGAAATGGGTAAGAGGTGAGATTAACAGGTGGAAAAGATTAGTGGTCAGAAATGTAAAATCAGAGGGGTTTTGGCAGTCAGTTTGAGGGAAAGGCCTAAGTGTAGTGAAATATTTTGCCCCAAAATCAGCAACATGTAGACACTCGGAAGATAACATCACAACACCTAGGCACAATGCATTCAAATGAACCAGACAAGGGATCTACCTTTTCAAATTGAATGGGKTTCATTTTGTATCCAGGTGGTAGCTTATCTCGGCRAATTTCCAGCTTTGCCACTAACTGATTGATRACATCGACATCATCAATTGATGCAGTTGACATACTAGTGGCCTTCTCATCTGTGACAATTTTCACATCTTTCTTTGGTTGGAAATCAGGGATAATCACTCTATCAATAGCATCMGCTAACTTTTGGGGAGAATGAACCCAATCTGGAATAGGAATTCCAAATGTCTCTGCCCGTAATATGGACGCTGCCATAATGAACTGAAGGTAACTGGGGTCACCAGCAGAAAACTGAAGAGGACGGGGAAAACGCTTTGGGGCAGACCAGAATGGGGCTCCATTACTAGTAATTGCATCTTCAGGGAAGGTGAAAGTCAATTGCTTCACACGATTCACAAAGTAGTCCTCAAACCTGTTGCATTCGGAGACATACCATCAGAAACCAATTGGACAGACTGATGCTCAAGTCAACTGGACAAACAAAAATTCAATTTAAGATAACCATACCTCAGTCGAGCCCAAGTTATGCAGTCCTGGAATGTTTCACATCTATCCCTGTCAAGGCATTCGAGAACACGTTCCAAATTATCCCTAGCTTGTGCATCACCAGCATTTTTCATTGAAGACACATATTCAGAGGGACTGCTTAAATATGAATTTACTTCAGCAGGAGTCTTCTCAAGCAAACCCTCAAATTCAGACCGCGCCCATGTCAAGCAATGGTCAATGTTGTGAGGGAATGAGTGCACCGTGCACATTGGTGCTTGCTTCTCAGGTGGGTCCCGTGAAGCACCATAGTTCTCCGTTAAGTGAGGAATTACCATCTGAGTGTTGCACTTGGTGCCTAAAGTTCCAGACTCCAATAGTGGTTTTTGGAAATACAAGCACCTCTGATCAATGTAGAGCCTGGCATTAACATTATCTAGAGCGTTGATGACAACATCTATATTTTCCCAGAACGCATCATCAAAGACATTCTCAGTCTCAGGGCTAGCACGATTTTGCAGCGCTTCAATGTGGAGACGAGGATTAATCAAAGCAGCAGCAGAGGCGGCAACTGTTGACTTGGCTTGCCCAATGTTCCAATCCCGGAAAAGAAACTGCCTGCTAAGATTGCTCTTCTCAATAACATCATCATCTGTAATTGTTAACTTTCCTCCATCCCCACAGCAGACCCCCATCAAAGCTAAATTTTTTAAGAATTCGCACCCCAGTGCACCAGATCCGACAACAAAAATTTTAGCATCMGCCAGTTTCTTCTGAAACTTAGATCCAAAAACTGAAATTTGAGCATCATAACGACTATTCAGCGGCTTCAAGTCATCGCAATCAAGAGGTTCAGTAGGAAGGGATTCCACGGAATCAAAATAGAAGAACTGTCACAAGATATTAAAAAAAGCAAAGAGTTACATATAGTTTGTAATAGGAAAAGGTATTCAATTCTACAACTAGATGGTAACATCTCTATCTGGAAACGAAGAAAACATAAGTTCRAGRGGAGAAGAGAAACTCAAAAAAAATTTATACCAAGCACAACCAGTTGAAGAAAATACATAAAGCACATTCAAAAATATTACGAAGCTCCAAGATTCAGCAGGAATCCACACTCAAAATAAATGCAACTGACCTGGAAAAGCGGATGGAACTTTCCAGAGCAAGCCTTCACCACTTCTTGACCAACAATACCACCAAACATAGCAGCCATGGGATTTAGCACTGCCCTGGAACCAAATGCAAAGTTTTGGAGAAGCTTATGGTCAATCTCTTCAATTCTCCCATCAGCCAAGCTATTGTTAATTTCAGTTGCCAAAGATAACAACTTATGAGCATCTTCCACTGATCCAGCAAGAGGGAAGCGTCCCTCCTCTGCTATGAACTTGTCCAATGCCTGGAATGCCAAGTGTAGGAGAGGTGGACGATCAAACTTGGAGAAGTCACTAAGGAGAAAATCACCAGGATCCTTGAGTGCTTCTCGCAATGGTTTGAAGTTTAGCACCTTGGGTTCCTTGACCTGTGTGACAATCCCACCTTTCAAATATGCAGAATAACTTGTAGTGTCTTGTTCGATAGTGAATGAGAAGGGCCTAGCATTCTTTATTTTTCTTGGCTTTCCATCATTCAACTCAGTCATTCCCTCTACCTCAGAAAACAAAACCAAATCCCCATCCTGAAATTCAAGCCTCTCATCATCAACACATGCCACAAGGGCAGGGTTGTCATTGCTAATAGACGCAATAATGCCAGTGTGTGGATCCTCGCCATCAACATCAAAAACTGTGAACTCAGGGCCAAAATCGCAAAAGATACTACCAAACAGGCCCCGAACTTCACTTTTGATAAAAGCAATTGGAGGCTGGTGCTTATGACAATAATCATCAAACTCAACTGCCTTCTCTAAACTAATATCAGTAAATACTACAGCCTGCAACCCAAACATCAAAAGTTAGTATGCTGCTAGAGAGCTTATCCAAAGTCAAAGGATGCACAAAAAGAACCAAGATGAAAAATCAACATCCACTTTAATTGGACACATTTTTTTGTAAAACTCCAGAATATCAACTTAAANTGCTGCTAGAGTGCTTATCCAAAGTCAAAGGATGCACAAAAAGAACCAAGATGAAAAACCAACATCCACTTTAATTGGACACATTTTTCTGTAAAACTCCAGAATATCAACTTAAAATTGCATTGATTCTTCGGATAAAACTATTTTTGATCAATCAAAATTAAGACGTTTAAAGTCAAAAGTACACCTGAAGTAATTGATATGGAAATATATAAAATAAAGCTATTCATATAAACATATTATGGAAGGTGGTAWCCATAGTGGCAGAGTACAATAGAATGAACTATACAATAAGCACTTTACATCATTTCTCATGCTACARTCTACAGGTGGTCTCCTTTTTTTCCTTTTTTTAACTGAGTCTGGGATTAGGATTAGGATTTAGAGATGAATTTAGGTTATGTAAGATCAGGCATGTTTTGAGGAYATACAAAAGATAGCAAATAAAAAGCCAGACTCGCATGGAAACAAGGCATAGAACTCTCATTGGATGCCCACACTGAAAAAGAATGACTAATATAAACTAGTCAATATTTTATGCTTAAGAATAAATTAAGGTGAACCAACATAAAGCTGACAAGAAAGCATTGAAATATTTCAAGAACATATATTAGTGAGGTTCATAGCTAGAATGCAACAAACAAGATTAATTTTCCACATATAAGTTATCACGGTAATACATCATGTCTAGTATGAAGTAGACAGTTCACCTGAAAATCTGACAGCTGTTCCTTAGTCAACTCATTTGTTAGCGTAGAAACGATCACAGAATTGTTTAGTTCCTGCAATTTTTGGACAGMAGCCAGCGCTCTATTCTTCCCTATGTCATCTTCAGAGAAAATAAAATTGCTCGAGAGATCCCATGGCTCCACATTCCCCATATCATGCAAAGTTACAGACTTAACRCCAGCGAGGATAAGATTCTTTGCTGTAAAATAAATGCATTTTAATGTCTTCAAATTCGAAAATTTTAGCATTCCAAAGGCACTTCAAGTGGAGTCATCCCAAAGAAACAAACCAGRCAAATTTTCTCATGTACTTGAAAGAAAAGAAAAAGGAATCTCAGCCATAGATACATATCTTCMCGTGATTAGCCAGAGCATCAATTTTAAAGAAGGMAAAATAGAGAAGATTAAATTGCTCAAACATGGCCATGTGTATTATCTCCATAACATATAACAGAAGGCTTGGACACAGATGAGACATCTTTGAAAAACCATCWGTTTGCTGCTTGGCAGCTTATCACAAACATGAAGCAGCAGACTAAGAAATGCAGGTGATAAAATTGAGGTTCTCCTTAGTCGAAATGCAGGTTATATAAATTTGAGATTCTCCTTAGTGGATCAATATACCATCACGAGGTCCATCACTGCTACTTCCAAATGAGAGTACTCGTACCATTAGCGAGATTCTCTTTTTCCTTTCCCAATACAAATAAGAATGGATTCCTTCAATGGAACTACAGTCCCAACTCAATTCCTTACAATTAAAGAGAAAAACATTCAAACAAAAAGCATATGTACAAGGAACAAAACTGCAACAAATAGCCGGGGCAAATAAACGTAAAGTGCTAAAATTACTAACTACCTAACATTTAAAGTTACACTAAGCAAATCAAAACCTAATTGAGATGAATAAACACGTAAATTTATCCAACCAATGGAATTAAGTTATGCATGCCTACCGATTTCAGCACCAAGGCCTTGCATGCCAGAAATGAGCACATTSGAAGCAAACAATCGGCGCATAGTCTCACGGCCGTAGACAGCAAGCTGGCGGCTGTGCAGATCCTCATCGATTTCAGGCGAGTTCCCTATCTGACCGCCKATCGTCGGAGCTTTACCATTTCCGACCACTGTCGTACCATTAGCGTTACCTCCTCCCATAGTAACCTTGCTGTTGGACGGCACACCTGCTGTAGAGGTTGAAATGAAGCAATCAGTAGTTGCCTTATGTTTTTTGAAACTCAAAGSACCGTCGGATTCTTCAGCAACAACCACCTCTCCTTCACCGACTGTGGTTCTCTTCCCAGGAAGCATAAAGTGCATAGAACTGTTTGAATCAACCATTTCAACTCAATTCAATACAATTCAACTCTCACCTCTACAATTACTGAAAAATCTCTTCAAACAGTAGAAAACCTAAATTCTACAACTACAATCCGGTGTTGAATTTATAGAAAAAACCAAAATGCAAATATAGAAAGTAGTAAAAAATAAAAGCGAGAGAAGGGGAAAAGGAAGGAATATGAAATATGCAGGAAAAGAAGGKACGTACCAAAGGAGGAAATGTGAGTTGCGTGAGTGAGAGAGCTCAGGTGATTAGGGTTTGAGATGAGGGGGGATCTAGTGAAATTGGGTGAGTGGGTTCCTAATCTGGTACTGGGGAWACCGGGAAGATAATAAGCCTGGGGCCAGGTGCATTTGCGGAATTTTGAGATTGGAGAGGCGTAGTTTGTAAGCTTTCTTGCATACAATGAGACCGTTACGGAAACTTTTATAGGGTGAAATAGACATTTCACATTTTGTCTCAATATTTGACGTTCATTTGAGCGCTACAAAAGCTACTTGGCGTGTTTTGAGAAGATAAGACTTGATCCGAATTTTAATATTTTTAATCCCTTTTATTTTTACTAATAATATGATGACATGCATTTTTATTATTGAAAATATTCGAGATGATAAATAATAAATTTTAGAAGAGCGAATTAAGTAAAATTATTGTACTCTTAAAGGACATTAATTAGATGAAGAGGTATATAATTTAAACTTTYTTCATCAATATTCATATTTGTATGACTGAAGAGGAGAAACATCAGAGAAATAACTGATCTCTTAAGTATACTTTAAAGGGAGAATTACATTAAGAAGTTAATAAAAATTTACAATCGATGGAAATTTACTCGCTGAAAAAATTATAATTGAATATATTAAGAAGTAAATAAAAAGAAAGACAAAACGAATCAAAATAAACTAACTTTTACCTCAAAAATTCTCTTACAAATCTGATTCAAAATCTAATATCTAATCTCGAAATTTAAATTAAATATATATTTTTTTATTTATTAACTATATTAAACTGTTTTATTAATTTATCTAACATGTGCGATCATATCAAAATCAAATAAATGATTTTGAATAGACCGCGTTAAAGACCAATCCAAATATATTATGTACTCTCTTATCTCATTCTTTAATTAATAATAAATAATTAGTTAGAGTAACTTTTAAATCAATTAGTATATAAAAATGTGTTTTCTACGTCATACATTATTTTTTAACATGATATATATTATTTGCTCATTACACTTTTTTGAATTATTTATTTGAAAAAATTTACATCTCTATAAGTGAAAATTTTTGAAGGCTCTACAATTCTAACATTGTGGTAACGTTAGAAAATATACATATATAAATATAATAATACTTATAATATAATTTACATTGTGATAACGTCAGGAAAATAAATATATATTGATCATATTACAAAATTTCCTACTRATAATAGTACTTATGATACAATAAAGTTTCAAATAGTACATCCTCTGATCACCTCAAAATGCCATAGACCATTCAATGATGATGGAATTTTGATTAGTACTCAAATGATAAAATTTTGAATTTCTATAGAAACATATATAACATATGAAATACTTTTAAATTAATTTGTTCAATTAATTCATAAATTTTAAAAATACTGATATATGAAATAATTTAAACTTAGTTTACTAAATTAATTTATAGAATTTTTGAAACAATGAACATATAAAATACTTTGTTGAACTTAATTTTCTAAATTAATTCATATGATTTTAGAAACATTGAATATGTAAAATACTTTGAATTTAATTTTTTAAATTAA
Organism: Rhazya stricta; assembly: GCA_001752375.1. Classification (NCBI taxonomy): domain Eukaryota; kingdom Viridiplantae; phylum Streptophyta; class Magnoliopsida; order Gentianales; family Apocynaceae; genus Rhazya; species Rhazya stricta. Next base: position 10,729,245 of record MEJB01000015.1, read on the forward strand.
TTTATGATGTTTTAAAAATATTGAACACGTAAAATACTTAGAGCTTTGCTARAGTCCATTATTTTTCAATGTATTTAACATTATATCTAATATCTCTTTTTAAGTACTCAAAACAAGGTTAATTATTATTGAATGTATTAAAACATATTTAATAATTTTTATATATTATAACATTTTAATATATTATAAATTACAGATTATAGACTTAACATATTTATCTTATATATATAGCTTTCCAAAACATATATTTAGTGCAAATATCTATAATATTCCTAGTAAGTTCTTCATGTTAATTAACCTTTCTACGGGCTTACAATTGAAAAGATTGGAAATATTTAAAGTTGAAGAACTTAAAAATATACATATTAAATTTTTAATTTTTAAACAAAAAAATTTTAATTGTGCTCAAGCTTATTTATAATTGAATCAATTTGGAAAGAAAACTAATTTGAATTCGAGCCCAATCGATGCCAAACTTGTGAGGAATTAACTTGTTCGCATCTCTAATTGAGAATTCATTACCATTAACAAAACCATTATCGGAAGCTAAAAATTTGGAGCTGGAATACTACGAGTGAACCAAATAATGTTTGAAGAACTTTGCCCTCTTGACTTTGTAGCCATGAATATACTTCATCACTCCCTGTTTTGCATGCTACTCTTTTTCCTGCTAATTAATCCGTGCAGGAGCCAACGATGTGATGTTTTTACCGTTCCCTGCATAGCATRCTTGGGAAGAATTTACTGCCCGGATTGAGTTGAACTCAAATGCATCTGATTTGCAAGCTCGAGGTAAATTGTTTCCTCTGTAAGATCTACAGATGTAAGCCACAAAACTTTGGTAGTCCTGCAAAAACAGAGGAACMAGATGAGGTCTGTTGACTCAGATGCATATGTCTGATCAAATTTGTATGTGCTTGTCTGAAATTTGAGTCAGTAAAAGTAGAAAGAGAAGGAGGACTTTAACTTCTTGAAGTGGTAAATTGTTTACAAGTACCCACGGTACAAATCTGTGAGGGGGATTAAGATGAGCTGTTTCATCAGCATAGCCTTGTTCAAGCTGCAGAATAAAAATTTCTGCTATGTGAATTGCACAGAGAATTCTTAAATGTAATGAAGATAGTAAAAATGGAGTTCACTTACCCTAACTGCAAGGCCAGCGTTGAAGCAATTTCTAATGGGAGTTTGATTTAGTCCCAGAGAAACAAAACAAGATTGCCACTTATTGTGCATGTTCTTCAATCGCAGATCCTCTACGCAACGAATAAACTTGAAATGCATCGCCTGCATCAGAATCAAATAAAACCCTTAGCAGAAGAAAAGCATTACACCTTGACTTCCATCTGCAAAACTAACCACCAGTTACTGGCATAAAAGGGTTACCGGATCTGGCCAAACTTTAATAGCACAAGCTTCCACCATGTCCAGGAGACATTCATCTCGACCATGCTGCAAAAAGAATTGAGGAAATGATCCAAAGGGTCACCCCCAGAAGGAGTTCTCTGCAACAGGGAAAGACTAGTTAATTTACCTGGCAAATCCAACTATTGTTTGATGTAATTTGGGTGTTACCCCAAGGAACCAATCTGAGATTGACGATAGATACTAGATCTGTATCAAAGACTTTCACCAGTTCATTCACGATGAAGTTTGCACAGAATGGGCAGAGAGATTCATAGTATAAAGATAAGGTAACTTTGTCTTCATAATCACTACTAGCCAATGAAGCCTTGAACCCATTAGCATTATCTTCTGTTTCAGCATGAGATTGACAGATGAAGAAAAGGAGCAAAAAACAGGCTGCGCAGAAGAATTCAAGAACCTGTTTATGAGAAGCCATTCCTTTTTCTTCATGGGGATGGCAAAGACATTCCTACTCCTTTTAAATTTGCAGCCCTACAATACAAATTGATGCTCTTTTGCAAGAAAGTGACACTAAATTTATATTGATCTATTCTGTTAATCATCTTTTAGGCTTTTTAACTTTTTCAGATGCTTTATTATCAGTTCATCTTTTGCATAATACAGTTTGATTGGTTGGTCAAATACTAAAATCAATGCTCTGTATTTATTATACTAAAATCAATGCTCTGTATTTATTTCTKCATCTACCACAATAAGCTATCTGCAAATCTGCTACCTTGCTTTAGCATAGGGCCAGGGATTTTTTGCTTGCTCTTAGGGTGTTCATGGAGTCAATCCTTCAAGTTTCTGCAATAGATAGATATCTCTGATGCAATTGTCTTTTTGCTCGTGGGAAGCATCATGTAAACATATTCTGGCTTTTTCGGCCATATAAAGCTGCATTTACACTAACCTATTCTTTTTCCTAGTGAATAACCTTGGTGCATCATGGACACAAAATACATACATACAAACACATAGACACGTTCTTTTTTTTACTTGCTATACACTGTGCTTGATAGGATTCAAACTTTTGATAAGAGATCTATTTTAATCTTTTATGTTACGTAAATTGGAAAAGTTACTTTAAACGTAACTTCTATGATAGAACCAATTAGTCTATATCTCTAAGGGCAAATATACTATATTACTAATCGTATTAGAGTAGGGAAGAAGGATTACTTTTTTTAGAAGAAATCTATTTTAATCTTTTATATCACGTAAAAAAATTTATTTCCATAAGTTTATTTTGGCTCTATTTGGATTAGACTTTGGGGCAAGAGGAGAAACTTTTTTCTTTTAAGTTGGAGAGGTGGGAATTTGAAAAATTTGAATTTCAAATTTGTTTATGAAGTTAAGAAATTTCATCGAGTTAATAAATCACTTGGATTAGAAAATATAAAATAAATCTTTTCCTAAAAAGATTCACTATTCAACATAATTCAAATTTAAACAAAATATGTTTTTTATTTAATTGATCATGTAAAATTCAGCTGGAAGAAAATGTATATCGGTTCAAAGAATAACGACTAATCGATTAATGCATTTAAATAATCGATTATTCAAATGTTTATGAAGAACAAATTCAACAATTCTTTAACCGTTCAGTCGATTTACCCACATGAATAGCAATTACAATTATTCCAATAATCAGTTAGCTATATCCCCATAATCAATTAATTATATCCTATTAATCGATTACAATTATTGTAGTTAATMAGTTAAAATTTTACTGTTTAATTTTTTTGAATGAAAGGAAAATATTACTATTGTAGAGATTTTAGTGATAACTGAAGAAATTTTTTTAGTTTGAGGGTAAGATTTCTTGATTGAAAGTGTAAAACACATTTGAAATTGGAGGCAAAAAACTTGTTGCTCCAAAGTTTAGTCCAAATAAAGTCTTTATATATTAGTGACTTTGTTATTTTTTTGTTTTAAGAAAAAAATTTACCACTATGAACTATATTAAAAACACAAATTCATTAAGTTAATGTCACCATTGTAAATTCAACAAAAACTAATACAAATTGAAAGTTACCCAAGGGTAACTTATTACTCCTATCTTGGGAAGCTATTGTAAATATCCAAAAGTTGAGGATCCACTATTCAACAATTTTTGGACGGTGTGCTGTGGTGGTTAACTCTTGTACTAGCAATTTTTTATCAAACACCGCACTTATTATAATTGTTAAATTTTATTTTAAAAAAATGGCAGGGGCATAAATGTAAGATACCCAATTCGGAGTACTGGAATTTTAATTATCTTTTGCATCTCAACCGACATGGAACGTGTGTTTACGACATTGGGTAATGGAGCCGGACATCAGCTTTGGACTACGTGGAGTCAAACCATACCGCGCCGTTTCCATGAGACCATTGGGGACGGCTGTCATCATCTTCTTCAATCTTCAACTCTTTATATAAGAGAAACACTCAATGGAAACGAATCCCTGGAGTCATCAAATTTCCTAAAAGGGAGAAGAAAGACAGAGATGGAGGACGGTGTGGAAGATATTCAAGATTTCGTTTTCGCTGAAAGCAAGTTCTTCCAAGGAGRGGAGGTTAAAGAAGCRGAACAAACGAAAGAAATAGGTGAAGCAAAGGCAAATGGGCTTGTTAAGAACTTGATTGCTARCTTAGTCCCTGGCAATGGCGAAGAAGAAGAGAAACCTGATGAGAAGAGTGGTGAGTTGACTGAAGATGGCAGAAAAGAAGAAAATCAGAAGGAAGGTGGCATAATAAACCATCTCATTTCCAACTTGGTTTCGCCAATAACGAGCCCTACTGCCAAGGAAGCAGATGAAAGGAAGGATGGCGCTAACTTAGAAGTGAAAAGTAAGGATCACGGAACCTTCAATGCGGAAGAGGAATTTGAAGGAGAAGGAGGTGGTGGGATCATCAATAATCTGATTTCCCATATGTTTCATCATGACCAAGGTGGAGGAAGAGAGGACGGGGGTGAAAAAGCAGATCAGAAAGCAGAAGCTGGTGGTGGTGGTACAAGCGGCCTCGGGAATGAGCTGATTTCAAACTTGCCAACACCTCTGGCTAGTATGTCCTTCCTCTGGCTGGCCTTATTTCAAGTCACTTATACATTTCTTTCCATTGATTCTAATCTTGAACTTAACATTGGTGTTTCTTTTTCATAAACAGAGGATGCAGCTCCAGCAACTGATGAGGCTTCTATACTCATCCATTCAATTGTACATGACTAGTTCGATGGTCTTTTGTCAGTACCAGTCCAAATTAGTCCAAATGCTGATCAGTACCTCGGACAGCTCTTCTTCATGCTTTTCTTTTTTATACATTAAAATTTGGTTTTCCAGATAGCTATTGAACTGTTCCCCACGCCTCCCCCCTTGTATTCCTTTCTTTGATCTTTCCCTCCCCCAGCCTTCTTTTCTTTTGGGGTTTAGTGCAGATTTTTGCCTATTTGGGACAGTAAGTGTTCATCAGTTCAATTGAGTCTCCTGTGAAGCTGCTGTCGCCAGATTACTGGAAATTTCCTTTTTGGTATAAATGGATGGTCTTCTTTTTTTTGTTTTTTTTGGTCGAAAAGGGGATTCTTATATTGATTATATAAAAAATAAAAATTAGAAAAGAAACATCGTCAGCTTGTAGGTGACCTCACCCTAATGGTGAGACACGGGCAAAATTTTTATCCGACGTAAATAGATTTACATTATGGTCTGATATATCATGATCAAATTGTATTGACATTAGCCGCTATTAAATTTAGAGATACCATATTACAACAATTATTTTTCTTTTACTCTCTGCTTATAATTCCTTTTTTTTAATAAATAAAAGAAATAAAAAAAGAAAGGAAATCGCTCAATTTTTTTTACGAACAATATATCATAATTATGATCTTGATGAATAAATTTGGGAGCCTTGCAAATTATAGTTTCAAAAAAAAAATTCTTGAAAAAAATACATTTACAATAAAAAGAACTAGTTTGGTGCAGCTTGCACAAGAACTTGCCATAAAGGAATCCAGTATTTTGTTTATAGCACTAGTGATATAATTTTAGTAAAAAAAAATATATTTTCACAATGGTTTTGAAGCCTGTCTGTCTTGCTAGTTCAATTTAATTGCAAATTTTAATAGTTAATTTTTCACTATTTAATTCAAATACCGAGTATTTAAGGAGTATATTTGGATAAAGATACATGAAATTACCTAATAGCAAAAGGTAATTCCAATAACAGCGTTGCTTGGGATAATGAGAATTAAATGTAACTCAATAATTAGTCTATTATACTCTATTATTATTCCATTACCTGCCTTTACTTCCCGTAATCCACCCATTAATCCAAACTTAGGAATCATGTTTAAATAAAATGAAAAAATGCAACAAAATAATTTTTTCATAACAAAAAGATAATAGAATAAATAATATGTCCATGCTATATTTAGAAATGGTTTAAATATGTACACTTGGTTGGTAAAAGGAAAAAAAAAAAAAATGTACCTTGGAGGTGGCCCTGGACTTACTTTTTAAAATTTGAGCCCAAAAATTAGAAGTGAAATATGTTCTGCTTGGAGAGGGTCTGAATTAGTACCTATCAATTGCGGCAGTAAGACAGATTACTCTGAGAGCTAGGGTTTAAACAGCTTGGCTTGCGCGTGCAGGGAGCCGGAAGGAGGCGCGCAGAGCCTGAAGCTCAACAGTTCTGAACTCGCAGCAATTGTAGCTACTCTCATTCCGTTTCTACAATCTTCTTCGAAAATTTGTGGTTTGCTTCACCATTTATCCTGTTCGGGTTATCGAATTTGTGATATCTCCTTCCAAGATTCATGGATCCGTGAACGAGATCGGAAACGAAAGATATATATCATTTTTAGACGATGATAAATCACTAGTGAACAACTAAATTGGCAGGCAGCTTCGAGTCTACTTAATGTGTCTACTTGGTTCTTAAGTATTGCTGACTTCTGGGAAGTGTCTCAGATATATATGTTGATGTGTATCATTTTATGTTCTTCCCCCATGTTGAAGCATGACGATATTTCACTTAAACTTGGTTTGGCCCACCTCTGTATATACTCTTACAGTTTTGAAGTAATTTTGAGCGAATAAGTTATTATTGTTCTTAGTTATTCTATAAATCTAAATTGTACAGTGTTTACCCTGATCGCATTGCTTTTGATTTGTTAGTTCATTTTTTTGTTCTGCACTTATCGGATGCATGTCCTTTCTTGGGTGCCTTTTGGTTTTTGCTACATTCTTTTTGAAATGTTGCTTTCTGTTTCTGTATGTCGGCTAGAGGTTTGAGAACACTTGAGAGGCTCAGGCCCAACAACAGTGGATGCTGATAAGCCTCGGCTGAGTGCCTTTTTGTAATGACTCTGCCCGGCGATATCAATTTCTCATTCTTTCGGCTGATAGGCTGTTTAATAGTTTCCTTTTGAAGGAGGAGAAACGTATCCTTCTTTCAGTGTTTTGTCATGAATAGTTATGATATCCT
>MEJB01000015.1:10736267-10749949 GCA_001752375.1 Rhazya stricta
GATTCATGGGTATGCTCAGTTCATTGCTTCTTTACATTAGGGACTCATTGCTTATTTTGGGAAGTTAATTTAAGATATAATTTGAGACAAAAGAATCAGTAAGCAAACTTTCCCTTTGTTGAATCATAGGTATTCTATTCCATGTAAACTTCGCTTCAGTTCATATCTTCTTGTAACACAAGGCCGAACAACTACATTTTTCCCCTAAAATGTTAGATTCTGATATATGCCCATGTAAGAATCCTGTGGATGGGTGATATTGCAGTTTCCTGATTTACCTCTTAGCTACTGATGAGCAATGTCTTATCCTGACAATATTGTCATTTAGCTCAGGTATGCCTCTAATTTCCAAATAAATTGATTTCTTTCCATGTTTCCAGATGTTGTCTCAATCCCCAAGACAAATGAGAATTTCCGTCTGCTTTATGACACAAAGGGTCGATTCCGTCTTCACTCTATCAGGGATGAGGAGGCTAAGGTCTGTTCCTCCAGGGAGTAATTCTCTTCATACCTTTGAATTCTGCTATCACCAGATCTCAAAAGCACATTTTCTTTAGGAAGCACTCTGAACTCTTAATTGGTTTGCCTATCAGAATGGTTGCATAGTTTCAGACACAATGCTATCTGTCTTGTAAAGAGGAAACKTGGTCTCGCTCTTCTTTCATCAGACTACTTTTTGAGATATCTATACCATAATACTTATGTTTCTCGCTATATTAGTTCACATATTAAAGTTTTTGCAGCACTTTATGTTATTGAAATCTGATACTTTCGTTGCTACAGTTTAAGCTGTGCAAAGTTCGATCGATCCAGTTCGGTCAGAAAGGCATTCCGTACCTGAATACCTATGATGGACGAACTATCCGTTACCCAGACCCTCTCATCAAGGCAAATGACACCATTAAACTTGACCTGGAGACTAACAGGATCACTGATTTCATCAAGTTTGATGTTGGGAATGTTGTGATGGTGACTGGCGGAAGGAACAGAGGCCGTGTTGGGGTGATCAAGAATAGAGAGAAGCATAAGGGGAGCTTTGAGACCATCCATATCCAGGATGCTCAAGGTCATGAGTTTGCAACTCGTCTGGGGAATGTGTTTACCATTGGAAAGGGTACAAAACCTTGGGTGTCTCTTCCCAAGGGCAAAGGTATCAAGTTATCAATTATCGAGGAGGCAAGGAAGAGGGAGGCTGCCAAATCTTCTGCTACTGCCTAATTTATTTAATTTCTCAAAGATTTTTGACAATTTTCATAGACAGGTTTTTGCCTGGGAACTTGTTATCAGATATTTAGCAGTATGCTAGTTTTCAGTAGGTATTGAGCCGCAATTCCCTCAGATTTGATCCATTCTCAATTTTGGACCATGGTTCTTTCTATTTTAACTCTTGCTTTTAGTTGTTCTGCTTAGACTAAAGCTTGGAATGACACTGCTTATATCTATTTTAGTATGTTATTTCCAGGAAAGGGATAAGCCTATTAGCAGGAAGACCCGTAGGGAAGACTGGCAATCTGTAGTTATTCGTGGTTTCCATCTGTCATTGCTTCATGTTACTTTCGAATGATGAAAAAGTCTATTTTCCATCTTGATTAACATCATCCTACGTTGGTTGTTGCCTATTGGGAAATGTATGTGCTGTCCGCAGCCAAAAGCTAACAAGCCTTGGGTGGGAGTAGGCAATTAGTTGGGTTTTTCTACTGTGCAGCTGAGAGAGCCAAGACATGAGAAATTGCAATTCGAATAATTGTACGCTGATGCACGTGTTCTCCTCCCTGTCTGAAGCTGCTCCCTGGATCGACCTGCAATTTGCAAATGAAGAGCCTTATACCGATGAGCTCAATTGAATGGAGTAGACTATTTAAGCAGGCAGTGTACATTTGCCAGCAATGGAGGAATCAACTGTGGGCGTGGCCACCTGATGAGATTGGTGGAGCAGTATGCAKTAGATGAGATTCCGTAAACCGACCAAACAAAAGATTGAGTCGTTCCGTCTCATCATCTTTTCAGTGAAGCAAGTTATTATAGGAGGAAAATTGTGAGGACTAGCTTCATATGCTTCACAAACGATCAAGTTTTTCTATGACAAAAGGTCAAAAAACTTAATCAAGAGAAATAATTTTTATGGCTTTTCATCTTCATGATTGTCGCATTCTACTACTTGTGGATGCTTTTGGCTTTACGAATGCAATGTGCAATTTGTGGCTTAGGACTCCCAAGTATGTATGTATATATATATATATGGGGGAAAACATCAGGTCATGAAAGAAACTGGAGATGAGGAAAAGGAGATTTTGGCTATACTTCAACTTCAGTTCGTTTCTATTCCCAGGAAAGAAAATACTCCTCAGTGGCGCTTCAAATAGTAGGCTCAGAACATGAGTAAGATAAACTTGCCACCACCTCATCTTCCTCTCCACTGCTTACTATTACACAAGCTAAATAAAGGGCTGTTCTCAGTAAACCCTATAATCATCTGACTGCCCTTGAAACAAGAAATCAAAACTTGCAGTTAGTTCTCCTTATCTCACTCTCTCTGGAGTTCATTTCATTATTATGGCAGAGAACAGGGATGTTCTGTTTACTCTCTACCAGGACATGGAGTCTTGTGGAGGATATGAAGAGATAAAAATGATATGGAAGATGATCAAGACACCTTATTACTACGATGGCAACCAAGTTAGAGGTAGCAAGAGAGCTTTTCATTGGAAATTCTGCCTCAGCCCAACTTGAGCTGTGTCTGCGAAATTCTTTGGTCCTACATGAGAATTCACAAGTCCCTTATTCACTCGGTTCTATCTCAGCATCTCTTGGAGATCCATTTTGTTCTCTTGGTCTTATAGGATGTCAAATTACGTGCGTGTATTAGGATAAATGAGCTAAACCATACAACTCAAACTTGAGAAAAGTAGATACCATCTGAGTTAACTAGAAAATAGCTTTGATTTTACATCACAAGCACAAACTTTAATTTATTTTACATCTGCAGTCCTGATATAGCAAAATTGTGGAGAAATACGATCCTGACAAACTCTACTGTAGATGAAACCAAATCTTAAAGTTCTGCAGGTGCAACTCTTCAGTAGATACAACTTTGTTGACTACATATCTATCAAGTACTTCTAATCTAAAATGCACCATCACCTTAACGGAAGAGCATCTGATCAAAATGCCACACGCCTGCAGGTARTAGACAGATAATCATTATTGGTATGGAGAATCAATTGATAAGTATAAAATGAAACATGGATGATTGTGGCTGATAATCCAATATAGAAGACTTATAAGTTTAATGAATCAGTTGCAAAGAGAAAGGACACAGAAGAGAGTAAATTCAAGATGTAAGTGATACCATGTCCTTTTCCAACCATTCTCAGCTGAGTAACATAGTTTGCAATTTTCTTGATGGATTCAACCTGCCAAAGGGAAATAAGAATCAAGTCATACAAGGCAGCTAATATAACCAGGACCRCTAGTTRAAGCAGGAGTGACAATTACAATTTCTCCTTACCTGCTCACCCAAAAATTCGCTTTCTATGAACTCTTGCATCTGAGCATCATTGTTTTTTGCGGCAACCTATTTTTGAAAAGAAACAAATAAGAAGAAAAGAGCATGTTTCAGTTTTACCACCAGACATGGCACAAACGAATATCTATGTAATTACAACTCATGTTMTTTTTWAGTAATCAAGWAAATTATCAGGTAACTAGTCGGCAGAAAGCAGAGGAACATATGGAATAAAGAGGCGATCTTTACACTGTGCAGGAAAAGCAGTTTCGAATTTGTTAATTTCTCCATAGCCAAAGCTAGTTCCATGGCTGATACAAAATCAGAAAAGGAGACTATCAGAAATTCACCAGCTTGAGATATAACAAGAGACGAAAATATATTCTTGAACGTGAGAAAACTCAAATCAACATATTGCTATCGTATATTGGCAACCACGAGTGATCTTTTCATTGAAACATCAAGGTTTAAAGGATTAGACAAACATACCATACAATGCATCACCYTTCTCGGCATGATCAAACTCTGAAGGGGGTTTCACCATAGAATGCAACTTCACACTTCCTCCTCTTATATTCTGTTGTTTAGCATAAAGGAGATGAAAAGTTTTAAAAAGAGATACCYTTGGAGAATACTGAAAGCAAGGTATTTCAACAAACTATTCTTGACTATTACCTGATATTCCATCAGTTTCTCAGCATGTTCTCTTTTCTCCTTACTTGACTCTTTAAAGAATCTGATAGCCATACACAAAATTCGTGTTAAATATGTATATAGCAAATACATGATAGCTGTAGTGAAGTGCAGAGGAGATTCAAGCCTGTGCAGTTACTTTGCCAATCCTTTCAGAGCAATATTGTCCCGGTCGAAGTATGCATACATGGCATGATACACGTAAGACCGGTAGTACTGCGCACTGAAATAGAAAGATAGGGCATTTCAGGACAGGCCGCTCACAAAGAAATRACTCAATTCAAGATTTGATCATAACGAACTCTGGGAGCAACTCGAATATGATCCTCAGAAAATTCAAGAATGCAATCAAAATGGTAGGAAGATAATTACTAGAAAAGAAATGCAACAACTCACTTGATCTGGTCATTTATTGCTGCTTCACAGTCATCGGAGTACCTTTGTCGAGTAAGCGAAACATTGGGAGCAATTGGGACAAAAAACTCCTCGCTTTTAAGCTCTTCAAAAGGCTGAAACACAATTCCAGTCAACGCTTCAGTCGAAGCAGAGATCACAAACCCTTTGTTTGTCGTTCTTGCCAAAACAAGACGCAAACCAGAGCCAGCAGAAGAAGATAACAGATTCAAGCTCGGAGAAGACACATAACCGCTAGCCAAGTTGAACAAGGGTCCAAGGGCCTTAGCCCCTTGTAGGGCGCCTGATGGTTTAGCACTTGCAGAGACTGCCTGCAGAGACATTCTTGAAGCAAATTTCAGAGAACGATGAGATCAAGATTCAAGAATAATAATAAGAAGAAGATGGTACMGAGGACTTGGGTTCTTAGAATCGAATTATATAGCAGAGATGGTTGCAGCTGGTCATCGTTCTTCGATCATGAGGGGGAAGAAAGACGGGCGGAACGACCATCAAGGTATTGACACGTCTGGCAGTATCGAGATGTCTAGTTGTTCGAAGCGTTTGGCAGGCTCGTGGCCTAATCCAAAAGTTGTCCAGGAAATATCCAAACAACATCGCTGTCACAGTGGAATCTTAATCTTTTCTTTAATCTTTTCACATGATGTGAAACTCCGACTTTACCCCGTGACTCATCTTTCTTTCAAATATTACATTAAAATTTTTTAAAACTAAAAAAAATTCGATCATATATCTATTAATTATATATTACCTACTTTGCTAATTTAACAATACGAGAGATTCAAATTAAAAAAAAAAAATCAACATAAGAACCATGATGCTTATATAAAGGCATTTTCTATTCACAATCTCAAAAAYATAAAAAGAGAGAAAAGAAAACACACACTCCAAGAACCGGTCAAAATGGAGGCAGGCTTGACTTCGGTCCCCTTTGCTGAACTGACAAGATCTGTGGCAGTGGAAACTGGGTTCTGGAATTCGGTTTAGATGATGGGTCCTACGAAAGGAACCTGTTAAGTATTGGGTTCAGTAAAAAATACTAGTCTTCTGTCTAATGGGCTTTAAGTATAAAGGCTTAGCCCATACCTAAACCTAATTTCCTTCTATAATTTGTTTCTCCACGGCAAATGTTCACACATATGCAGACCAACCCATGAAACCCGGCCCATCTTTCAACAGATCAATGTATTTGGATAAATGGGTTTTTCTTTGAGCCATTCTTCAGTGTCTGCCTGGGACCGTCGGTTCAGACATGTCTGGCTTGATCACCTCCCAGGTTCGTAACGACGTTCTTATGATCWGTTCKCTCTACTTGATGCCCAGCATCCACGTAATGATTAATATGAAATTCAACTCAAGTTAAAATTGCATAATTGAACTCTTATTCGAAAAGCTCTGAACCAAAACTCTTTTAACAAAGAGCCATAAGTAAATTGTAAATTCAATAATATTTTTTATCGATTGATTAATCAATTAAATTATACAATTTAATAAAACAATATACTTTCATCAATGGTGTTGAAGTCCTCGTCTTGCTCGTTTGTCAAATTGCAAACCTAATAGTATTTTTTACTATTAATTCAAATAATTGATTATCAAGGGAGTGTTTGGTTAGAAGTAATGAAATGATGTAAATATGAAAGGAAAATAGTAGTTTCTATTAATGATGTTCGATGGGATAATGAGAATTAGAAATAACTCAATGATTATCCTATTCTTTCGTATTACCCATTCATTCTTTACCTCCTTAATCGCCATTAACCCAAACTTAAAAATCATTTAATAAAATAAAAAATGCAACAGAATATATTTTCATAACAAAAGAATTACAAGAAAGAATATTCCTATTATCCTCAGTAATGTTAAATATGTAACTGGGTTGGTTAAAAAAAAAAAAAATTGTAACGGAAGGTGGGCCTGGACTTTTACCTTTCAAAAATTTGAGCCCAAAACTTAGGCCTGAATATGTTCTGCTTGGAGCGGTCCAATTGCCTAATCAGTGCGCAGTCGACAGATTTCTTTGATAGCTAGGGTTTAAATTGTGCTTGCGACTGCGAGGGAGAGAAAGGAGGGCGGAGCGAGAGGAGGGCGCAGCTCAACAAATCTGAACTCACAGCAATGGTTTGCTACTCTCATTCCGTTTCTATAGTTTCGAAAATCTGCATTTGCTTAACCATTTATCTCTTACTTCGAATTTTGTATATCCTCTTCAGATTCATGGACTGTGAACATGATCTGAATAGAAAAATACATCATTTAGACAACGAAAATCATTATGAGAAACTATTTGGGCACTGGTCTTAGTAAATGTTGATGTATTTATGGTTCTTTTGCTTCTGGGAAGTTGATATATATGTTGTTGTGTTATATTTTTATGTTGTCCCCCCATATTGAGGCATGAGATATTTCACGTTTTCAAATCTTTGTTCTCGAATCTGTATATACACTCAAGAGTTTTGAAGTTATTTTGAGGATAAATTCTATTGTCTATTTATTCTATAAAATCCTAAAAGTGTCAGTGTTTACCTTAATCTGAATTGTTCTTGATTTGTTACTTCATTTCTTATAGTTCTGCACTTATCATGTTGCATGTCCTTTCTTGGTCTTTGATTGTTATGCATTCTTTTTGAAATGTTGCTTTCTGTTTCTGTATGTCAGGCTAGAGGTTTGAAGAAACACTTGAAGAGGCTCAATGCCCCAAAACATTGGATGCTGGATAAGCTCGGTGGTGCTTTTGTAAGTACTCTGCAGGATAATCAATTTCATCTTTCCTGATATGCTTTTAATATTTCTTTTTTGAAGGAGGGGGGAGACCTTAATCCTTTCTTTCACTGTTTTGTTCATGGAATAGTTATGGATATCCTTGTTGTCTGTGCAGGCACCCAAGCCATCATCTGGACCTCACAAATCRAGGGAGTGCTTGCCCTTGATCCTTATTCTACGGAACAGGTTGAAGTATGCTCTCACATATCGCGAAGTAATTGCCATATTGATGCAGCGTCATGTTCTTGTTGATGGAAAAGTAAGGACAGACAAAACATACCCGTCTGGATTCATGGGTATGGCTCAGTTTATTGCTTCTTTCTTATCATATATATATTAGGGGCTCATTGCTTATTTTGGGAAGTTAATTTAGGATATAAATCTAGACAAAAGAATCAGTAAGCAAAATTTCCCTTCGTTGAGTCATAGGTACTCTATAACATGTAATCTTCGTTTCAGTCCATATCTTATTGTAACACAAGGCCAAACATTGTTCTTTACAATGTTAGTTGCAAGTACGCCCGTGTAAGAATCCTTTGGATGGGTGATAATTCAGTTTCCTGGTTTACGTATTTAATATTGATGAGCAATATATCTTCGCCTGACAATATTGTCATTTTGCTCTGGTATGCCTCTGATTTCCAAATAAATTGATTTCTTTCTGTGTTTCCAGATGTTGTCTCAATCCCCAAGACAAATGAGAATTTCCGTCTGCTTTATGACACAAAGGGTCGATTCCGTCTTCACTCTATCAGGGACGAGGAGGCTAAGGTCTGTTCCTCGAGGGAGTAATTCCCTTCACACCTTTGAATTTTGCTATCACTAGATCTCAAAAGAACATTTTCTTTAGGAAGTTCTCTGAACTCTTAGTTGGTTTGCTATCAGAATTGTTGCATAGTTTAAGAAGACAATGCTRTCTGTCTCGTAAAGAGGAAACTTTGGTCTCGTTTTTCTTTYATCAGACTACTATTTTTTGAGATATCTATACCATAATGCTTAGGTTTCTTGCTATATTAGTTCGCATATTAAAGTTTTTTGCWGCACTTTATGTTATTGAAATATGATACTTYCGTTGCTACAGTTTAAGCTGTGCAAAGTTMGATCGATCCAGTTCGGTCAGAAAGCCATTCCGTACCTGAATACCTATGATGGACGAACTATCCGTTACCCAGACCCTCTCATCAAGGCAAATGATACCATTAAACTTGACCTGGAGACTAACAAAATTACTGATTTCATCAAGTTTGATGTTGGAAATGTTGTGATGGTGACTGGTGGAAGGAACAGAGGCCGTGTTGGAGTGATCAAGAATAGAGAGAAGCATAAGGGGAGCTTTGAAACCATCCATATCCAGGATGCTCAAGGTCATGAGTTTGCAACTCGTCTGGGGAATGTGTTTACCATTGGAAAGGGTACAAAACCTTGGGTGTCTCTTCCCAAGGGCAAAGGTATCAAGTTGTCAATTATCGAGGAGGCAAGGAAGAGGGAGGCTGCCAAATCTCTTGCTACTGCCTAATTTATAGAATATCTCAAAGATCTTCAACAATTTTAACACAGGTTTTTACCTGTGTACTTGTTGTCAGATATTAGCAGTATGCTAGTTTTCAGTAGGTAGCTTGCTGCAATTATCTCTTGTCTGATCTTATCACAATTTTGAACCATGTTGTTGTCTATTTTAACTCGTGCTTTTGATATTCTGTTTAGCAATAGTGTATTTACTATTCATCTATCGTAGATTAAAGCTTGTTTCGGCACTGCTCATCATCTGTTTCTATTTAGTATAGTAGTATGTTATTTCGAGGACAAGCCAGAAATGGGTATTTTGTCATATTAGTTTTACCTTTAATCGTTGCAAGTCAAATGTTGTCCCTCTATTTGGTTTGCCAAGGATCAGGGCTCTTGTTTCACTAGAAAAACACCATTTGATGTCTACTTGGTATTTCATTACCTATTAGATAGTATGAGGTCTCTTTATATAGTATAGCCCTGTTTCTTTCATTGTTCAGACTTTCGTGGAGCTACCGCGATGGCGCCTAGGCCTGATAGGCAGGTAGTCTGAGTTACGCGGGGTTTTCATCTGTGATTATGTTACTACTAAATGGTGCAAAAACAGATGTGCTATCGCTAAAACTAACAAAGCTTTGGTAGTTGAGTTTCCTAATTGGGCAGAATCCTCTGGCCCTTCCCGTCCCTCCTCTTTCTCCCACACTTRTGGGGCTGCCGCTACCACTCTGCTTGCTTCTATTTTACTTTTTATAAGAAATACTTGTAAGCACCAAGAGAATCATGGCTGCCAAATTGGCCCCATATCTTACTGATAAACGCAACACGGTCTTGCCGATGTGGATTCTATGGGATTCTTGCCAAGTCTGCAGTTTCTTGAAGTTGCTGTGGCAAGAATATCATGAATTATCAAAAGAAATCTTTAATGTTCCTCAAGTATTGTGTTTAATATAGCTATAAACCTGTGCTTTCGCAAGTCATGCCATCTCTGGAAAGATGCAGAACAGAACTGTTATCTTAGCAAACGCGGTTGATGGATCAGACTCTGGTGGAGTCATGTTTTTCTGTAAAAGTAAAAAGAGAAAGCGGAAAAAAACAAAAGTGGGCGTTCCCACCTTGTAAGAGTGGTGGGGCCATGAGATCCTTTATTTCCTTGAGCCTACCAAACAAAAGATTGTAGTCATTTTGTCCCATCATCTCTTCAATCAAACAAGCATTTATAGCTTCTTGTGCTTTTACAAAATAAATATGTTTTTCTATGACAARAAGTCAAAAAAYTCAGCCATGAGAAATAATTCAAGGTTTTTCATCTCCATGGTTGTTACTCTTCAGTCTTACRTGATAATTCACAACTCCCTTATTCACTCAGCTCTATCTCAGGGTCTCYTGGGGATCTAATTTTTGTTCTCTTGGTCTTATAGGATGTCAAATTATGTGTGAATAAGGAGGACAATTGAGTTAAACAATAATACTCAAACTTGAGAAATGCACAAGTCATCTGAGTGAACTAGGAAAATAGCTTTGATTTTACATCACGAACACAAACTTTAATTTACATAAGCAGTCCTGACTAGCTAAATTCGGGAGAAATAAGATCCTGAAAAAGTAGATAAAACCRAACTTTAAACTTCTGGATGTGCAACTCTTCAGTAGATGCAACTCTGTTGACTGTATATCTAGCAATTACCATCACCYCCATGGAGGAGCATCTGATCAAAATGCCACACGCCTGCAGGTAGTAGACATATAATGATTATCGGAATAGAGAATCAATCAAAATGAAACATGGATGATTTTGACTAAACCATCAAATACAGAAGATTTTGAAGTTTTAGAATCAGTTGCAAAGCGAGAGGGCACAATAAACTGATAAAAAGAGTAAATTCAAGATGGATACCATGTCCTTTTCCAACCATTCTCAGTTGAGTAACATAGTTCGCAATTCTCTTGATGGATTCAACCTGCCAAAGCAAAATAAGAATCAATCTCATACAAGGCAGCTAATATAATCCAGACAACTAGATGTCCTGGAGATTACAAATTGTTTATTTTGAATATGTTCTGGTAAGGCTACTTTCAAATCATTTCGGTTCAAACATCATAAATTACATGTAATCTTGTAAATTTGTACATTTTTTTCATTGTTGGCAAATACCCTCTTTCCCTATCGAGGCATTAAGATTATGACACTTTATTCAGGCTGGGAGTCCTAAGATATTCCCAGAAATAGTAACATTGGAAATCCAAACAACAATTGAATTAAGAAGACTAATTCCTGAGAGGTACATATTATCACCCAAAGGACATAGCCACTAAGCTTTCTAGGCCCTGCATTTGGATTTTGCTTATAGTGGGATTAAATTGGTGCAATTATTGAAGCAGGATTGACAATAACAATTTTGCCTTACCTGCTCGCCCAAAAATTCGCTTTCTATGAACGCTTGCATTTGAGCATCATTGTTTTGTGCAGCAACCTATTTTTGAAAAAAGAAAYGAAAAGAAGAACAAAAGMACACAGTTCATTTTACAACCAGGCATGCCACAAAAGAATATCTATGTAATTACAACTCATGTTCTTTTWKCTAATCAAGTAAATTATCAAGGTGACTAGTTGGCAGAAAGCAGAGKATCTTTACACTGTGCAGGGAAAGCAGCTTCGAATTTGTTAATTTCTCCATAGCCAAAGCTAGTTCCATGGCTGAATTAAAATCAGAAAAGGAGGCTGTCAGAAATTCACCAGCTCGAGACATAACAAGAGAAGAAAAGACAATTCTTGAACGTAAGAAAACTCAGATAAACAKATCTATATTGTATAATAAGTTCTAGACTATTACTATCGGATGTTGGCAGCAATCATGAGTCATCTTTTCATTGTAACATCAGGGTTTAAAGGATTAGACAAACATACCATACAATGCATCACCCTTCTCGGCATGATCAAACTCTGAAGGGGGATTCACCAAAGAATGCAACTTCACTTTTCCTCCTCGTATATTCTGTTGTTTATCATAGAGGAGATGAAAAGTTTTAAAAGAGATACACTTGGAGAATACTATAGAAAGGTCTTTAGATAAACAATTCTTGATTATTACCTGATATTGCATCAGTTTCTCAGCATGTTCTCTTTCCTCCTCACTTGACTCTTTGAAGAATCTGATAGTCATACACAAAATTTGTGTTAAATATGTATACATATAGCAAATAAATGATAACCAGGGATGTGTAGAGGAGATTCAAGCCAGTGTAGTTACTTTGAGAATCCTTTCAGAGCAATATTGTCCCGGTCGAAGTAGGCATACATGGCATGATACACGTAAGACATGTGGTACTCCACACTGACATAGAAAGAAAAGTCAGTTATATGTGGTGGCTAACATAACGCTATTCTAAATCTTCAAGCAATTCCTTAATGTACAGGGAGAACCTTAATTCCATTCCCTTTGTTATGGATTAAACAAACGATGCCACTGTATGAATATGACTCGGGAAAGTAGATTGAGTTTGCATGGTACAGAAATGGCATCTGCCTAAGCCAATTGAAGGAAGAACTTGAACAACATTGTGACAAGGCAGTGGAAAGCCACGGAGAAGTTTCAACTTAAATGGAACTATGGTTAAATACAATAGAAAGAAAAAGAACTGGGACTGCAGCAGGACATGGCACTGGATATCAATAAGGAAGGAATAGAACAAACTCTGTAACAATCAAAATACTCCTGGATATCCCTTGACAACTCTGAAAGAAAGGAGAAAACTCTGGAAATAWTCTTTAGAACAACTAGTTGTCACCAGAATTAACAGACAAAATAAATCCTTGATATGCAAAGGGAAAATGGAAAATAGAGCATGTTTAGTCATTTCAAGATTTGAATCATAATGAACTCTTCAAGCAACTCGAATGAATAAAACTAAAATYAGATGATCCTCAGAAGATTCAAACTAGAATCAAAATGGTAGGTAGATAATTATTACAAAAGAAATGCAAGAACTCACTTGATCTGGTCATTTAGCGAAGCTTCACACTCATCAAGGTACTTTTGTCGAGCTAGCGAGACATTGGGAGCAATTGGTACCAAAAATTCCTCGCTTTTAACCTCTTCAAAAGGCTGAAACACAACTCCAGTCAAGGCTTCAGTTGAAGCAGAGATAACAAACCCTTTGTTTGTCTTTCTTGGCGAAACAAGACGCAAACGAGAGCCAGCAGAAGAAGATAAGAAATTCAAGCTCGGAGAAGACACAGAACTTCGAGCCAAGTTGAACAAGGATCCAAGGRCCTTAGTCCCTTGTAGGGGTGATGGTTTAGTAGTAACAGAAATTGCCTGAAGAGACATTCTTGAAGCAAATTTCAGAGAATGATGAKATCAAGATTCAAGAAGGAGAAGAAGATGGTACAGAGGAGTTGAGTTCTTGGAGTCGAATTATATAGCAGAGATGGTAGCAACTGGTCATGGTMGTTCGATCACGAGGGGGGAAGAAGACGGGTGGCATACTATTCACATAGACCGTCAAAATATTGACACGTGGAAAGCATAGAGAAGTCTAGTTGTACGAAGCGTGTGGCAGGCTCGTGGCCTAATCCAAAAGTTATCAAGAACATCGCTGTCACAATGGAATCTCAATCTTTTCTCAGCCTTTTCACACTACGTGGAACTCCAACCTTACCCCGTGACTCATTTTTCTTTCCAAATTCTTCATTAAGAAAAGTCCAGTTTCTAGTTCAAACTCTATCCTTTCCCGTCTTTTAATACATAACACGACACATTATATTTATATTATATTCAAATATCATTATTACTAACATGAT
>MEJB01000015.1:10750999-10816279 GCA_001752375.1 Rhazya stricta
TTCTATATATATTGTAGCATGTCGTTACTAGAGAGGGGTCCTACTTCATATGAGAACACTGGTCTGCGTTGCTTTACTGTGAGAGAGATGCTCACATTACTGCTTTTGAAGAAGTTGGATACCTTAAGGTACTTGTGGAAGCCACGCGTTCATGGCGACATGATATTGTATAAAAGATATTCTCTCCTTTAAACTGAAGTGAAAGGCAAATCTTGACATTGTAAGGTTTTACCACAAACAGACACTTCTGCACTTGCAAAAGTCTTGGCTTGAGGATAACACAAGCTCAGTTTCCCACGCGGCACCGAGCTATTCTCGTAGAAGGTGTTCTCCTAGACATAAAAGCATTGGACTCGGTCATTTCATGAGCTTATTCTTTGACGATAAGGTGATTCCAAATTCATTTTTTTTTCAGTGAATCTTCTTCTTCTGAGATAAAAATTGGCTTCCGTTCCTATATTATTCCAAAGAACAACCAGCTTTGGCATGGCGACTAGCCATCTCTCAACTCAATCCGAAAGCGATAGATAAACACCAATTATTCACTCAAAAATCTTTTGAACGCTCAACTCCACTAGGCACGATTCTCAACGCTCCACTCCCAACATGGCCACCGCCACCACCGCCACCACTCAGAATTTTGGTCAACCCCCGGAATTCTTTCCAGAAAAAGTACCCGTCTCTCCTCCAAACCATGATGGTCTTCAGTTCTGGCAGTTTATGATTGCAGGTTCGATTGCTGGCTCTGTGGAACACATGGCCATGTTCCCAGTAGACACCCTAAAAACCCGCATGCAGGCGATTAGTTCCTCGTGCAAAACTCCAGCTATGAGTCTACGACAGTCATTTGGGTCGATCATGAAAGTAGAGGGTCTTGGTGGATTCTACCGTGGCATTGCTGCAATGGGACTGGGAGCTGGACCTGCCCATGCAGTGTACTTTTCTGTATATGAGGTATGTAAGAAGTTCTTATCTGCAGGGAATCCAAATAATTCAACAGCACACGCTGCTTCTGGTGTGTTTGCCACGGTGGCTAGCGACGCAGTGATAACGCCAATGGATATGGTGAAGCAAAGGCTGCAGTTGAGCAGTAGTCCATATAAGGGAGTGGGAGATTGTGTGAAGAGAGTTTTATTAGAAGAAGGGGTCGGTGCTTTCTATGCAAGTTATAGGACAACGGTGGTGATGAATGCACCATTCACTGCAGTTCATTTTGCAACTTATGAGGCTGCTAAGAAGGGTTTAACGGAGTTATCGCCTGAAAGTGCTCGTGAGGACGAGAATTTGCTGGTTCATGCTACGGCTGGTGCTGCTGCCGGAGCATTGGCTGCTGCAGTCACAACTCCTCTTGATGTTGTCAAGACTCAGCTGCAGTGTCAGGTTACACTTCTTTAAAATCTTTTGTAAGTATATATGGTCAGTTTTTTTATGGTATGTCTCACTTGTAAGATTTCCTCGATCTTTACAGGGCGTTTGTGGCTGTGAGAGATTTTCTAGTAGTTCAATTCGTGATGTTCTCGAGGCCATTGTGAAAAAAGACGGACCAGGAGGACTTATGAGGGGATGGATCCCCAGAATGCTCTTTCATGCCCCAGCAGCAGCAATCTGCTGGTCAACATATGAAGCAGCAAAAGGTTTCTTCAATGAAGCCAACGGCAGAAGTGATCCTGCAAAAGAATCCTCTGTCTGATGAAAAAGTCTGCTACTTCAATCAGGTGCGAAACCGGAAAAAATGGCTTCTGAATTATGTATAAAGTGGAGTTGAATAAGAAATATTGGCATTATCTCCTACCAAGCATGTCATGAATTTGTACATGATAAAGCAATGCTTGATGGAGCTCGCTGCCCCTGAATTCCATTACTGCAATAATCCGATATGTAAGAGCGGTTTCAATTATGTCAATAAAGGCCATGGTATAGAAGTAAGTGCTCTTAGATTGAAATATTTTTGTGATTGAAATAGAGTAAAACTTAATATAAGAGAAATAGAAGCCACTTGGTAAGTGGGCTAGTCGGCCACAGAAAATGATTCACGGTACAGACCCGGGTTCGATTCCCGGCTGATGCATTATTCTTTTCATTGTTTCGATATTCCATTCACAGTTCTGTTTCAGTTTTCCTACAAAAGATCGTCAAGAAGCCAGAGGAGAGCTGCCAGAGAACAGGCCGATACTCATATGCCTGTTTGCACATCGATGCTTTGTTTTTGGTCTTAAAATTGAATATCCTTTGAGTTTCTCGTACATTTGAGAGGAAGGAATAAGGCAAACTATTCGGTATTAGAAAGAATACCCCTAACAAGTCTTTTATGTTCTTTACGTTGTGAAACTTTAATATCATAAACACCTATGTCATTGCCAAAGTTGTAATTACAGCGACAAGACCATGCAGAAAACTTGCATACAGACAATTTAACAAAAGACTTTGCAGAAAACAAACCATATTGGGTGTCCAAAGTTCTCAAAAGATGTYTTATAATTTGTAACATGCACCTGGTYGACCATGYTAAAATTTATCTACACCTACTCCATCTCTAAGGACCTCATAAGCATCTCTGGTTCTGGTTTTCTTCATCCCTGCCGTGAAATGAAGCTTTGATTTTTCAGATGATATGGCAGTCACTTTCACCCATATCATCACCTTTGTTTTGATTCCCTCGACGTCAACAAGTTTTCCTTTCTCCAAGTATCCAGTTACAACAGTAGAGAATCGTAAGACGGATGAATCTTTATAACCCACTTCACAGATTGAGGGTATGTAGACTGTAAGCTTTCTAGTCTCCTCGTTGAATTCATAGTTGGTGGCATCTCGAGGAAAAATACCAATTGGCATRTCATGTTCCTTTAGCAATTCTGGCAATGGCTTTTGCATTTTGCCTGATAAGAAAACAATTCATAATTAAAAACGAAATTGAACTAGACTCTGCCAGATCAGCTTCAAAATCTTTGTTATGATATCTGAACCAGAACTACAAGGAAAAACTGAATTAACATGAAGCAAACAAAATACAACTCTTACAAAATTAAGACAACAAAATGTGGTTAAAGTCAAGTCCAGAGAATGATCTGAACAACTACCTTCTCTGGTAACCCTATTACATACTACTTTTCATAGCAATAATCACAATATCCCGCAGGAAAAATTAGTAACTCTGTGGCATACTAAATCACATCTGCACAGCTTCCAAAAATTGCAGAGTTTTGGGCTTTCCGTACCCTGACTCAAAACCTTCAACCCCATCCCCAACTCCACTTTTCCATTTCCCTTTCTCGTTTCCACTATTTTTTCTCATGATTCTTAGTGTGGGTTAGGCATTCAAGAACAGGAAAAAGAAAAAGGTAATGTCCAATATGAGTTAGCTGGATTTATACCAGAATTCAGAATTCCTCCATTTAAAGAAGTTTAGAATAATGTCAAATCAAACTTTGATTGAACAGTGTTAGCTATTCCACTGGGAACTCTTAACAAACTAACCCAACGGATGGCTATTCTTCAAGATTCCACAGAGTAAAAGTGCCTCCTCATTTCAAATTGAATAATTGAAGCTGCTATTTTGACATAGCCTAAGATAAGAGTTAAAATACCTTCAGAAAAATGTGGGATCATAGGGTACTTTTGCATTTAGACATCTAAAAGGAAATTAAAAGGCTATTCGAAGGAAGTTGTAAATTATGCAAGATATACTACTTAAGTGGATGATACTTTCAACCAGTCAGAAGAAAATACTAGAAAGTTCCATTCAAAAGTAAARTACTTTTCAGCAATCAAAGAATTGTTTCAACAAGGAAGTTGGAAAGTTATCAAATGAGGGACAGAAYATAATTGCTTGGAAGAAAGACAAACCTTTAAGCTTGTTAACCAGCCATTTTGCTCCTCCTTCAATACTTGTTGACAAGGACTAATTACAAGATAAAACATATCAGCATCAAAAAGAATAAATTTGTTGTAAAGTACAAGCCAAAAAAAAAAAAAAAAAGCATGTTATCAGTCATACTAAAACATGCATAAAATGAAATGCTTCAAGGATCCAACATCATTTCCCAAGTCTTCCACTTTTATTTTCAAGAACAGTTAGATAACCTAATAACTACATGACAAGAAGTCAAAAATTACACCTTTTTTCTTTTACTTTTTATATTTTCTCACYCAAGCAATCACAACTTTGTCTTCTGGAAATGCATTGGTTAGTAACTCCTGTGTAGTTATTTGGCCTTCTATAAACTGCATATTGTACCTTTCTGAAAAGAACAAAGTACTTGAGAAACAAACAAATTTTATGAGAAATTTTAACTGCTCTTGAAATACTTGAGGAGAAGAGAAATTTACACGTTCAAAACAAGAATGACAGAGAAACTACAACTGAAGACATAAAAGAACTTCCATGTGAAGGCCCTGAAAAAATATTTTCCTCCTCATCAAATGCCATTCTTGCAAAACTCCAATTCCATAACCACAAAGCTTCTTCTATGATCTACCAAAATCTCATTAAGCCTTCATCAATTCCAAGCTTGAACTACCTAGCTTCTCCATACATGTTCCAAATTTTCTGCCTTTTCTTTTTCTTGCTTTTTGTAAAAGACTAAACCTCCTTAGCTACTGCATTATGATCTCACAGCACTCTCCATATTGAATATAAACAGAAAATATATCTCACGGGATATCATATTACCCACCCATCCCAGTCCGCACCACTAGCCAACAAAAGAAGTGGATGAAAAACCATATTCACATACAACTACCTTAGCTTTCCACAAAGCACATAGGATGCAAGCCTTGTGCAAGTTCACAATTTTTTTTTTTTTTTTTCTCTGGAAAGGGAAAATGTGGAAAGCTTCCCTACTGTGTATTACGCATGTCCTAGCCATGCAAGAGGTCAATCCTAGCAAGATATAAACTTACTTTGCTCAAGGTAAAAATCCAAACCTCAAGTTTTCCTCATGTTAAGATGGTGGAACAATTTCTTAGACTCCGAATAATAATTCCAGGCTATGGCCTTCAATTCAGAAAACTGGAAAGCTAGAACCTGGTGGATAGTCCAAAGCCAATTTTCATAACTAAGGGGAGTATTCTCTATTCATATATTAGTTATAGTAGGTTAATATACAGGATGCAAGCTTGCTTCACAATCATAACATAAATGCACACAAAATCGTTAAAACCAAGTAGAAATTTCCTTAGGGTCCAAAGCTAATAAGCCAGACATGGAAGCAATCAATTGTCCAGAAACCTACCTCTAAAAGGCAAATAAAGCTAAAACGTATCAATTTCGAAAACTAAACATGAAGAACATGATATCCTCAAAGAAGAAAAGCCAGACAGAAACCTTAAACCTTAATAATATCAAACAACAGCTCAATAATGAAGAGCGAAAGAATTCAACCACTAAAATCTTCAAAACAATTTTAAAAAAAAAAAACCAAAATTGAGTTAAATATCACTAAGATGTGCAGAAATGCAGATCAGGGGTGAAGAATTCCATTAAGGTTGAAGGCTTACATTGATGTCATCGCCAACGGAGTTGATCTCCTTGTTGGCTCGCTGGCCAATCCAGTACGAACCAACCTTGTTCAAAATCTGATCCATCAGAACAATTCAGGCGATTGCAACGGGAGAAAGGGAGAAAGCTTCAAATTTCGGCAAAGATCATAGAAATGAGATCGGGAAAATTCCTCTCTCCCTCGAGAGAAGGAGAAGGCAATTTCTTGTTTGCGGATTTTCAGCAACCAGCACTCTTCAGATGAGGGTATGAATGACAAATTCCATTAGTTATTTGGTATTACGACTATTTTTCAACAATTTTCTTGTGTTTCTCTTTTTCCTTTTTCCTTTTTTTCCTTTTTTTTTCTTTCTGTGTTATTTTACTCCAGAGGCGAGAGGACCAGAAGGATAGTGAATTTAGGTGGTGGTTTGTATATTCTCCGTAATTATCCATAAATATTTGACCTATTTATCATATTTTTCTATCTCCATATCGAATAAAATAGTGTCAAAAAATTAGCATATTTATTGATAATTTAAGGTGAAGTTTTGTTTTTAATCCTCTGATGTTAAGAAATTTATAGATTAGGTCTTCATTCGAGTAAGAATCAAATAAGACTTTACTTGTGTAACTCATATTGAATCTAGACTAATCTTATTRAGTGAAAATATCGAATAATTAAATTTAAAAAAATATTAAAATTTGAATATAGAACATACACTTACTCACAAAATCACATAAAAATAAAAAGAAAAGAAAAAGTATAAAAAATATGACAATTACAAATTATTGATTCGTTTTTGTTAGGACACTATCCGAATCGAGCCAGTTCGACATGCTTGCCATTATTACTGTAATATATGATTTGGATGTATTGCTAATAGAATTATTTGATATATATAATTATATATTAACATTTTTCAAAAAATATATTAAATATCAATGATCAACCCCTATATGCACTGATCTATTACTCCATTTGTCTTTTAACTTTTAGGGCCATCCGGTAAAAAAATGAAAACTCAATTTCGTTATTGCTTTTTCACTTTAAAAGCTCATTATTATTTAAAAAAGAAAACGTGTAAAAGTAATAAAACGAATGTCCGCTGCCAGAAAAAACACGTCTTTGGTATTACTCCTACCATGTCCGAACGCTTCTTAGTCCAGTGGTTCAGGTATGGTCCAACTTGTTCGCAGAAGTCCAGAAGAGAATCAAATGAAGAAGCCMCATCCCACATGAAGGTAAAGATTACCAAAATGGGTTCGAGCAACATAGAAATTAAATTTAAAGTGTCTTTCCCTTATTGCAACTTAAAGTATAAGCGTTTGAAATTGGGTGGAATGGGGAGCTCACAAGCCAGCACCGGGAGCACGCAGATGACGAAGCATGCCAAAGGCACGCGCTCTCCAGCCACAATCGGAGCGACAACGTCTCCATGAGCATATCTACAGCTCGAGCTTTGACAGTAGCTCCAATTCGCACTGGTCCACACTCTATTGAAATAAATCATACTGTCTACATATTTGATTTACATGGTTCTATAATTGATATGATAGGAACATTATGGACGATCGTATTTCGTCTTGTGAAGAAYTATCAATTTGAATTATTTTACGTAAAAAAATGTGTTCTTTATTTCATCATAAGAGAAACGTGAGAAGAAAACAACGTTTTATTTTGAAAGCCACCTTGTTTTGACAAGAAGGTCGCTTTCCATTTTATGGAAGGGAAACGAGTGAACTTGGAAGGTTTCTGTTGAAGACTTGAAGTATTCAAAGGGGGATTTGCGGTGGGGAGAGATCAAGAGACGTTCTTCCAGCTATACATTTGAGTTTTCCATTTGACTTAATTAATTATAAAAGCTAAGGTCAACACTTTCGTTATCTTCTAGAGATGTAAGAGCAACGCGAATGGCCACAATTTTAAGAATATGATGTTTTTTGAAATTATAAATTATTTTATATGTACCAAATAAATATTTTTACAATATTATTCTATTTATACGCTTTGAAGAGTTTATGTGTGAGAGAGAGAGAGTAAGGAAATTGAAGAAAGAGGAATAAAAATATATTAATTAATTGATCTTGAATTTAAAAGAATTAGAGAGAATAGACGAAAGATACTATTTTATATAATTAAAGTTACAATTAATTTTATTTTCACTAGCATTGATCTGTGGTTATATGCAATGGAATGTATCTATTTATCTCTATCTCTTGACTCGAAATGAGAGCAAATTTGAAAGGATACGTATAGAATAATATTATGAAATAGAAATAATATAATATGCTATTTGCTATCTTTTTTTACTTCCCTTAAAACATTAGAAATCATAATATAATTTAAACCCAAAATTTATAACTCGGAGCAAAATCACAATTTGAAAGACTTTGAATGAAACTTTTTATTAAGTCAAAACTCGATGAAAGTTTAATCTGAATAAAAATATAATAATAATAATACTTTCTTTGATTTAATAGAAGATTAAATTTTTTTCCCAACAAAACAAAATATCACTAAAATTCAACTCCTTTTAGGGGAATCTTCTAGGATTAATAAAGTAAAGAACATTAAGAAGCAATTTGAACTTGGGGTGGTTCATAGTTCATACAAGGCAACAAATAGCCAGAATAGATGTTTGGGGATTTTTCCCTTTTTTGGGTGATAGATAGAGACTAATTGACTAATTGGCTATGGCCTATGGGTCTTTGATTTGACTTGGAGAGTTTGGACCAGTCTTCTAGAGGATCACATTTTTCCCGGGAAGTCGACGCATTTAAAATATCAACTTGTCCAAAATATTGAAGTATTTAAGAATATCGGTGATCTTGATCCATAATTTTCTAATTTAATTTTATACTAGTTGATCACAGTTTTCCCGGGAAGTCGACGCATTTAAAATATCAACTTGTCCAAAATATTGAAGTATTTAAGAATATTGGTGATCTTGATCCATAATTTTCTAATTTAATTTTATACTAGTTCAAGAGGGAAAATCATTATATATTTTTAAATTGTGAATTAAATAATTAATTATTACATAAAATATTATTAAATTCGGAGCGTGTCATTTTTAATTTATATTTTAAATAATGCTCAATTTTTCATCTTCCGTGAAGTTCAATTATTTGCATTGAGAAAGATTAAACACCACATATGATACGTCAGCAAAATAGACCTCATAAATAATTAATCATACCAGATTTTATTTATTTATTCTTTACTTGGAGACTCGTGGGAGGATTGACGTGAAATTCTATTCTCATTTTATTCGAGAATCGTTTATTTCTTGTATTGATGTTAATTTCAATCTACCTCGAAATAAGTTCGGACAAGAATCCCTTAATTTGAGAGGAGTGCAGATATGCTTGGAGTTCGACGAATTAAATTCAGGTTCAAATATTCGTCTGTGTCGAACCTTACACGATGGAGTAATTGACCGTTTAAATCTTAATTTACGATTAGATGTAATGACGAGAATATCAACGTTTAAATTTACGACGAGATGTGTGTGACGAGAGTATTAAATTTATTTTCTTCTACTAAATCGAACAAGATACATATTTTTTATTTCACATTCAAATTAATTTTTGTTTCTGAGCATAGAATTCAAGGATTTTTCATGTAATTACTAATATTCGTTAAATATTTGTAATCAGTTTGATATTTATCAAAATTATAAATTATCAGTATTTTTTAATTTGTTGATGAAAAATGGTTGTGTACGGATAAACTTAAAAAATTTATTATACGATAATGAAAAAATAAATAAAAAAATTAAAAGCAGGGACTTTTAAAAAGGACATGGGTCCTAGTTCATATCCAAAGATAAGGACTTAAATGAGATGAACGGATGTGATGAAGTAACGGGTTCACGTTAAAGGAGTAAATAATTGAAATCTGAATTTTGAAGGCAACGATGACATAAGAGAGAGGAAGTTGGCTAGTCACGTATCAACCGGACACCCCATTGGAAATTAGCTATATAATATTTGAGTTCGATTATTATTGATTCTGCATCAAGAAATTCATAAAAATAATAAAAATTTTATTTCATTATTCAACTCACATATACATAATCGAATTCTTATAATACGAAATCGTATGTAGAAATTGAATTTGAAATTTYATTTTAATTTATTAATTTATTTACCCAGTAATTCGAAATCAAATGATGACATTCGTAATTACTAATAAAATTGTTAGAGTCGGATTGAATTTKTATTTATTTATTTATAAGTATATGTCCAAAGARTACTGATCAAATGGTGATTGAACTGAAACTCTAGAAAATATATAAACTCCAAAGTTAAGTTAGTACATTATCAATATAATTTAGTTTTCGATTTAATTTGAGTTTGAATGTCAAAATTAAAATC
Organism: Rhazya stricta; assembly: GCA_001752375.1. Lineage (NCBI taxonomy): Eukaryota > Viridiplantae > Streptophyta > Magnoliopsida > Gentianales > Apocynaceae > Rhazya > Rhazya stricta. Next base: position 10,760,859 of record MEJB01000015.1, read on the forward strand.
AAATCGAATCAAATATCAAATAGTAAACCGACTCAGTTCAATTTTTCGGTTTGAAAGGATCAGTGCACACACCTTAAGCTCTTGGGAAGCAATTTGGCTATCCCAAGTTTGGATTATGCCGAGACTGACTGACTTCTGAAGCTGGGCAGATATCGGAGGTGAAGCCTGAGGAAAGGCAGACAAGGAGAATGCTTATCTTATCCTCAATTAGGCAGGGATTCAACCAGCCCTCTTCTTTTTCTGCAACTTGATCTTCCCTCTTGCGTTGCCCTTTGAGCCATTTGTCTACATTTTGCAGTTGTGGGAACCAAGTTCTTTCTTTTACCCTTGTCTGATACAATTTGAAAATCCACACAGATACTCCATTTTTGATATGTGGATCAAAACGAAGATAGCAAGATTTCTTCTAGGGGAAGAAAAGAAGAAGGGAGGGAAAGTTTTTTGCTTAAATTTATTTAATTTATAAAAGGAAAAGAGGCTTTCATTTAAATTTAGGGTTATTATGGTAATTGTAGAAGACAACAACTTGGATCTCTTTAATTTATTATTTATGACCCTCACATGAGCTTTCGTTTCATAACTCGTCCTCTCCCTTCAAAGTCCAASTAACCCTTCTGTCCTGTTATATCCCACAGGCCACAACCCAAGTCCCCCATCCTCTCCACCGCTTTCTTCTCCTTGTATATATACATACGTCCACATGATATACAAACCATTTCGCCCACTGGAATCATCTGCGCACGAAAGCCTCGTCTCAGGCTCTCAGCTTTTTTCCGCCGTAGCCCCGGTCCCCTTCAACCCTTGGGAAAGTGACTAACTCCACCTCCTCATCCCACCAATATATATTACTCAAATAATCTCAATCATCATTGAGTAGTAAAGAAGCTTGATTGATCGCTCTCTCTTTTCTCTTTACGAGGGAAGAGAATCGAGAAAACCCACCAAGAAAATGCCTTCCGATCACCAAAATTCATCTCTGTTACTACATAGAATCAACACACCTTCTCCTGCAATCACCACCGCCAACTCAGTCTTACCRACCACATGTAAAAAGTTTCAGTCGGCAAGTAATACAACCCTCCAGAGGCGGACGACTCTACCGACGGCTTCCCAGGTCCCGGACTCTGTAGCCTGGTATCACACCCACCTGGTTGGTCCTAATCAGTGCTGCTCCTCTGTGATACAAGAGATATCAGCACCGGTCTCCACGGTGTGGTCCGTCGTCCGTCGCTTCGACAACCCACAGGCTTACAAGCACTTTGTTAAGAGCTGTCACGTTATTCTTGGGGACGGTAAGGTCGGGACCCTCCGTGAAATCCATGTCATCTCAGGACTCCCTGCCGCCAATAGCACCGAGCGTTTGGAGATCCTGGATGACGAGCGTCATGTCCTCAGCTTCAGCGTAGTCGGCGGAGACCACCGGTTATCTAATTACCGCTCTGTTACTACTCTCCACCCTGCTCCAAACGGGAACGGGACGGTTGTTGTTGAATCATATGTCGTCGATATACCAGCCGGTAACACAACAGAAGAAACCTGCGTGTTCGTGGACACCATTGTCAAATGTAACCTTCAATCTCTCGCTAAGATAGCTGAGGATTTGGCCAGACGAAATTCTTCATAAACATAGGTTAGAGAACATGCAACACGAACATCAATCTACAGATTTTTCTCTCTTTTTTCGTCGCATGAACAAGTGTCGTTTGCGATGCTTTCCTTTCCCATCCCCATATTCCCATATGTCTAGTTCTGAAATCTTTGCGAGGGTGATGGAGGTAAAACACAGTAAGAGATGATGTTTTGTTTGAGAGATTGTCATTGCTTGTGTAAAAGAATTCATGGATTTTTTCATGTCTAGTTTTAACCATTGTTGGTGTGTTTTTCTTGATATAAAATACTTAAAAATCACAAGTTTCCTCCAATTTTTTTCCTACTTCTGTTGTCGCTGTTCTAACATTGGCAATGTAATAGCTCCTTTTGATGATCGAAAAACGAAGGAAACAACTGTGTTTTGCTAATAAAGTATTGATTCATATGTAAGTTCCACGTGAAATGCCCAAAATTCCAGTGGCAAAGCTAAGCTAGGCGGCTAATAATACAAAGAAATACACTCTMTTTAACACATTAACTAATCAAAGTCATCCGCCTTCWTATGGCATTAGTACAATGAGTCGATTTTTTAAAACAAAAGTACGATGTAAGCATTGATGTTTGTGAAACATTAATCTTTTTCTAATAAGTAACTCACTACCCCCAAGAGTATATGATTTGGGATGGAACATTTTCGATTCTTGAACTTTAAATGAACTTATTAGGATTAACCTACAAATCCTTCTCCGAATCTTCTCCAATACACAACAAACAAGGCTGCTCCTGCTTGATGGGCATAGGATAACGAACCCAGAAATTTTCTGGGCTGGTTAAGATTTGGGGTGCATGGGGGGATGGAATTGAATTCTTGCATTAAAATAGTAAGTTGATGTGATAAGAAGGAGATGAAAGAGTTGTTGGAGGTTGCAAGTTGGGGGTTGTTTGATGCGACCAAGGAGGCAAAGGAGGCCTAACAAGAAAAAGGGCAAGTTGCAACTTGATTTTCGCTTCTCTATCTAACCAAAAGGCATGGGTGAGGAGGGTGCAAGTTGGCTCTCTTTGTTGTTTTGTGCTCTGAATTGAATATATTACTTACATTGTAGAAGAAAATAAAGACGGTTTGAAACAAGTTGCATTGCAAGTGGGCATTGCAGGGTCCAGTACCAGCTTTTAATGATCCCCGTGCTTCTCTTGTCTTCCTCTTCCTCTTCCTCTTCCTYTCCTTGTTATGATCAATGCGTTCACGCCACTCCACATACGTTAGATCATTTATACACGACGATTATTTCTTTGCCCTTAAGATTTTTGCCTAGTTACGATCAGTTATTTAGCGTTTTTTTCCTTTGATTTCATTGACTATAATGTTCAAATATATTTCACGTTTTGAATCGAAGTCCAAAGATCCACTCGCTATTAAACATTAAAGCCCATTTGTACGTTCCGATCTATGGTATCTTTACATGAAAACAATGTCTTTTATTGAGGAAAAAAAAAAATTTGAAGGAAAATAGTGGCAAGAGAGACCACACGACCATATATAGAAGCTCAAGCTCGCCTCCATCTACTTCCTACGTTCTTTTTATGCACAAAAAAGACGTTAAATATTATGATGATCAAGAAACGAAAAGGAACGAATATAGAAAAAGTTATTTATCTTATATTAAAAGAATAGATCATTCATAACTCATCTCAAACGATAATCGTTTCTAATTTTTATAGCGATAAAAGTATATTCTAACTAATTAATCGTTATCATATTTTTATAACAAAAGTTTAAAATATCTTAAATAATATAATTTTATAAATGAGTAGGGATCCATGCCTAACACATTATATTGATAGATAGCTTAAAATGAAAAGAAAAGAAGAAGAGGACTGCATAGGAAAAATTCGATAAGGAATTGGTTTGAGATAGAGATACCTTGAGACTGGATCAAGAGGAATATATGTATATAACTGGTTATTCTTGAGAATTCCCAACGTTTTCTTTGGGACCATGGACAGAAGTGGGCACTTGAAAGAGGTTACTTGCATCTTCCGACAAGAATAAGCAGAATGTAATGCCCTTTTCCCCTTTCTTCTTTCTTTTGCATTGTCAATTCTTATGCATATTCTCAAACTTACTAGTGTAAATACAGATTTGATCCGACCTCTTGGAATTAGACTAATAGCAAATCACGAGATCTTGACGATCTTTCTCTATCAAATGAATGGAAATTTGCTTTAAAATCATCCGTCCTGCACTTACTCTTGATTATATGTTTCAACATGAGAAGCTGTGATAAAATGCTAGCTTCTAATCTAATAAATAAAGTACGTTACATAGTTTAAGAATTAATTGAGTATCTGTTGTAAAGCGTCACGTTTAAAGCTCGACTAAATTTCATTTCCCATGGTTAAAAGGGAAAAGGGAAYATCTTTATCTGTTTTGTATCCCTTTTCCCCCCCTTTTTGGTTCTTTTTCAATTTGATTCTAAGCATATGTGGTGCTACTTGTTGAAAGTGAACAAAAAGTGAAAACAAAAAGACAGAATTATTAGAATCAAATCAATGGGGAGACCTTCAATTTGGAGTTTCGAAGAGTGAAATGTACTTGAAGTTTAACCTTTTCAATTCAAGTTATGATTGTGTTTTAGCTCTTAGACTTGAAAATTGCATAATGCTCAAAGTGCTTTAGTCTAATAAATTTACCTAAAGAAGAATGTGGGATGTGCAAATGGTGTGCATATGGGGGTCGTACATATAATATAAATAAATCATTTTGAAATCAAACAATCTATATATACACTTTTAAAAGTTTAAAATTTTCGAATTATTCGAGTCAGAAATTATCTATAGAAATATAAATTAATCGTAAAATTTTCATTTTTACCTACTTCACGTATTTATTAAATAAGCCTCTCCATTCTATAATATATAATATCTTATTAACTGAAGCTTCTTCTATCTATCCTCGTCCACATTATCTTGTCACTCATTGTCATATGATTAGTGCCTATAGCTTTAATCAAACATATCGAAGAGTTATCCAATAAGGTTAATCTCTTCTGGTCCGAGACGTTATCTGTTGAATAGAAGTAGCAAGGTGGGTGGGTCCTCCTCTCCACTTCTGGACAAAACCAATTAACCTTTTATTACAAGCTTTAACGGTGTTCTCCGGCCCCACCTAGGTGATGCCAGGGTCTCTCCCTCACGCCAKTGGCCAACCGCAGTCCATGGATTAGTATATATCAACCACCCTAAGAACCCAATCTAATATGCTATACCTGAAACCTTGGCTGTTTCCAACTAGGATTATTCTAACTAGACTAACCTAATCCATGTTCTATACCTAAAAAGCCCCTTTGAATAGCTAAAATTCTGCTAAATTGAGTGAAAAAATTAATTTGGATTGTTTCCGCTCAAGATCTTCTTTTAATATACTTTTTTGTTCCGAAAATCTCTTTTAGATGCTTTAATAGAAAGCTAAAAAATGAAACTTTTCTCAAAAGCAGTTCTCTAATTGCACTTTTCTTCATGGCAATCCCATGCCGGCCCTAAGTTAGATTTCATGGGTATTTTGGCCAATTTAGAGGTGATTCTGATCATCGAACAACCTTACTGTTGCTTTCAGTAAACTACCACAGCTCCACTCGAGAACGGGAAGTCCCGAATCATCATTGCGGCCCAAGAAAGGTTCATCATTTTCACCAACCGCGGAGCTTTTGAAATATAAATGGAGAAGATGGTGGGCGCTCCAGAAGAAGATGGCGAAAAAGCAGCAAGTAGTAGTAAATGCAGGACCTTGGGATATCAGGTGTAGCTTCCATTCTCTTGTTGCCCTTCTTGTTATTGGCTTAGTCTCCGGCGCTGTTTATTTGACTGCACAAAGTGGACACTTATTAGAAGATCATCATCCTACTGATCCTTCCACTACAAGTAGCAATAACTCATCGCCCAAATGCAACTTGTTTTCAGGAAAATGGGTTTTCGACAACAAGTCTTATCCTCTCTACAAAGAGCACCAGTGCACCTTCATGTCCGATCAATTGGCCTGTGTGAAGTTCGGGAGAAAGGACCTCAGCTACCAATACTGGAGATGGCAGCCTCACCACTGTGACCTTCCAAGGTCCCCTTTTTTGCTTAACTGCCCTTGCATATTAGTTAAAGATTTGAGAGTTTATATTATTATGATTATTGATGAGCTCCTTGAACTCTTTTCTTATTATATGAAGGTTCAATGGCACAGCCTTGCTGGAAAGACTGAGGAATAAAAGGATGGTCTTCGTGGGGGACTCTTTGAACAGGGGACAATGGGTATCAATGGTTTGTTTACTCCAGACATCAACCCCTTCTTCTGTCAGATTTTCCATGCACAATAATGGTTCCAACTTGATCAAGTTTAAGGTTAAAGTAAGTCCAAGGTTTTGACATATTCTTATGCTATCAGKTCCATAAAGTTTCTTCAAGATCTCATATTACTGAAGACAGACTTGAGTCACCACATTTATGATCTTCCTTTTCTGGAAAGGATGATTTCTAATTCTTCATTAGGCCTTTCTTATTACGGTATATAACATATTGCATGTCAAGGAAACAAGCAAACACTATTTAAGCTAGTTATTACATGACGTATAAGTGATGGGTTCAAATCTTATCACGCCTTTTCGATTCATAAATCCAGTACTTAAATCTCGTATCTAACTTTTGCTGAGTTTTCCTCCCTTTTCCTCACAATAGATACTAAAAGATCTCAAACGTTCCCTCCTATGGAACTGCTTGGAATCCCAAGAGGCTTTTTGTCTTTCGTCTAGCCAAATACTTAGAATCGATTTTTACCGATATATTGCGTTATGTATTTTATAGAGGATATTATAGAGGTTCTGGGGTAGAAGCAACTTCGAATTATTGTTTATTGCAGTTCTAACATGAGGTTGAATGATGCCCTGAACCTGAAGGAATACAATGCATCARTCGATTTCTAYTGGGCTCCATTGCTAGTCGAATCCAATTCTGATGACCCAGTGAACCATCGTTTGCCAGAACGCATTGTAAGGGCACAAGCAATTGAAAAGCAYGCTAGRCACTGGACYAATGCTGATATTCTTGTTTTTAATACTTATCTTTGGTGGCGAAGGCCCAAGATGAAGATTCTGTAAGTACATTTTTCCAATTTCTTTCTAGACCGGACCGCAATTCCAGAACCGAACCACCTAGCGCGGAAACCATATTCAAAAGTTAATAGTTCTTGAATCCGTGGTCGGGTCTACTTTCTTGTTACAGTAAAACATAAACGAATAGGAAAATGACGATCCGAATTTGGTCAGGTGGGGTTCATTCGACCGGTCTAATGATGGATTCTACAAAGAAGTAGAGATGCTACGAAGCTATGATATGGCCCTAAAGACATGGTCAGAATGGTTGGAGTTCCATGTTGATCACAACAGAACCCAATTGTTCTTTATGAGTATGTCTCCCACACATGAAAGGTAACCCTTTATATATATATATATAACTTTCAAACTCATAAATCAAAGGCTCGATCAGTAAACTATTAGTGCTATGACAAATTCTACAGAGCTAAAGAATGGGGCAAGTCCGAAGGTGAAAATTGTTACAAGGAGACGGAGATGATATCGAAAGAGAATTACTGGGGTGACGGATCGGATCCGAAGATGATGAGAATTGTGGAAGCAACCATTGATGAGCTCAAGAACAGAGGCTTAAATGTAGAAATGATCAACATAACACAGCTATCAGAGTATAGGAAGGAAGGCCATCCATCAATTTACAGGAAACAATGGGAACCTTTAACTGAAAAGCAAATCTCCAACCCAGAAACTTATGCAGATTGCATTCATTGGTGTCTTCCCGGAGTTCCCGACGTTTGGAACCAACTTTTATATGCTTATATCTTTAATTACCACTCTAATCCGATTCAAATCCAAGATTTGTGAAGATTAATCAAGTGTTGATATTTATAGAATTTTACTTCGAAAATACAGTAAAGCGACCAAAGTTAAGAAGCTACTCTCTCTGTCTCGAATCGAATGTTAAATCTCAATTTTAGTTTATTTAAAAATTAAATGTACATTTTCATATGGTAAATATTTATAATAGAGAATGTTTTTAGAGTTCATGACGTATTTGAATAACATTCGAATAGATTTATTATGCGAAACGATTGATAACCCAATAATTAAAATAAAATAAAATTTTATATTCAAATAWAAATCGAACTTTATAAATATAACTCGGGTTTTGAATTACACGTTAAGAGGACAAAAAGGCAAGAAATACTATCGACTAGAAACAAAGTATRAGATTTCATGGGTGGTACSAGATCTGACGAGTAAGTAAGGAATTGTTTTTTGTCCGATTGTCTGCACCATCAATCACAATGAGGAATCTGACAAACTATTATACTGTTATCATATGATAGCAGCGATTATTAAGCAGAAGGGATCCAAGCTTTTCGCTTCTCTTGGACTGGAAAAATCATTTTTTTTTTTTTTTTTGGATCTTTGATAGCTTTGGTCCAATCCTGATTTACTAATTCCTTTTTAATAGTTAAGATTCAAATTAAACACTTGATGATAAAAGGATTCCTTCGATAATTATTTTTAAATCAAAATTAATTTATAAAGCCAAAAAAATCATTTCAAAAAAGACTATTATATATTATATTATAATCGTATTTTTTCTCTTTTTTAGACGTCATTTTTATTAAATGTTAGAATGATGTTATGAAAATTATTTGATTGCGAAACGAGGGAGTTAAAGTTTGACTCGGCTCCAAATCTTCTAAATGGATCTTGTGATAGCTTCTATCACATTACAATTCATCTTCTCTATATTTTGTGAAAAACCTTTTTCCAGATCAACTCACTCTTGAGAGATGTAGGAAGTACCAGCAAAGAACACAAAGGCAAATCCAGCTCCCAAGGTAAGCCTATAAGAACAGAAAATTCATTTATTTATTGTTTCCATCTTCTTCTAGGTCTTTTCTTTTCCCTTTTCTTTGTTCTGCCTCTTCAATAGTAGCAATATAACATGGACAAATTGTTGAAAACAATTTCATTTTTTGTTTTGTTATATAATTGGAGAATAATATATCGTTTAATGAGTTAAATAATTATTTTTATTAATTTAAAAGCCTTAAATTCATAATTCAATTCCTCATCATAACAGAAATTTTAGCTAGTAATCAAGAATACAAAAATGACATTTTTCATCTAAACAAATAATGTAAATTATAGTGATAAGATTATAACCGTAAAACGAGTCAATATATATATGTATTATGAAATTTAGGTTATTGGGTCCTATGGTAGGGCAATAAACAAAGTGTTGAGAAGACATAAATGAATCCCCAAAAGCCAAAACTTTGCATCTTTTTGGGAAAAGAAATTGTCAGCTTCTTGATATGTAATTTTCAATGCTGTTCATCATGTGAGATTATCAAAAACCAAACAGCCCTCGTTCATGCTATTAGTTTCTTTAATAATTCTTTACTGTAGTAAGATTCTGGTGCACAATGAGATGCTCTTGGAGGACTACTCTCTATGCACATCTCTGCTACTCCTTCAAATGCAAAATGCATAAGAAGCTTTAGTGTTTATACAGCTCGAAGGGTATGAAATCTTTTAATACGTTTTAAATTATATTAATTAAAGAACGTTGTATTCTTAATATAATCGGAAGTGTACTAAACAAAATATCTTGACGGATTGATGAAATGACTGCTTCTGTTTTTTAAAAGAAAATCAGACTTTTCTTTCTCTTTTGTTTATTTGGGTTAAGTTGGCTGTCAGCTTCTAGGCAGCATCTCAATATCATCATAATCAATTTATTATTCTTTCTGCTGCAATTTCGTATTCAATTATTTGTTGTTTTCAGAAAAAGACAGTCAAACAAACCAATTCTCAAGGGCTAGTAGAACTTGGGTCTGCCCTATAGTTGCTGGTTCATTTGTTTTCATTTCCTAAACAAATTCAGGAACCCAAAACTGATTCTTGTCTAAAGAAGCCACGCCTCCTCCTTTGCTCAGTTCTGTTGGGCAGAAGAAGAATACACGTAAAAAACATAGTTTCAGTCTTCGGTGCACTTCTTCTGTCTGTGTTTAATAAATMTCAGCAATTTCAGACAAGAATTGAGAAGCTGGAAAGAAGGGAAATGGCAGGGTCAGCCTCGGCCTCGGCCATAGTCATTGGGACATGGAAAATCAAGTATCATTCTCTCATAGGCTTCCTTCTCATGGCCTTAGTCTTTGCTGCTTTCTATCTAATAGAGGACATCAGACCAATGCTAGAAGCTCAAACTGCAGTAAAGAATTCACTTCCAAGKTGTAACTTGTTTTCGGGCAAATGGGTCTATRATAACAAATCTCGTCCTCTGTATAAAGAGCAAAAATGTTCTTTCATGATTGGCGACTTCGCTTGTGAGAAATATGGCAGAAAAGACTTGAAGTATCAGCAATGGAGATGGCAACCTCATGACTGTGACCTTCCAAGGTTTCTTTTTTCCGGTGATGAGACAGAGTTAAGTTGTTATGTGATAGTGATTCTCCAGAGAATTGAAGTCTTTTCCTTTTTATGTTGTTCAGGTTCAATGCCAAAGCATTCCTAGAGAAGCTGAGAGGCAAGAGGCTTGTATTTGTGGGTGATTCGCTAAATAAGAATCAATGGATATCGATGTTATGCCTGCTTGAGTCAGCCATTTCCCCTTCCTTCAACAAAACAGCCATCTGGAAAGGATCATTGATCACATATCAAGCCATTGTAAGGCAATCTGTCTCTTAAGTTCCWCAATCTGCATTTTTTAACATCCCTGGTAGTAGTTCTTCTTATCATGATAAGGCTCTGGTATGGTATTTGTGCTTCGGTGAAAACCACTGACCAGTGTTTCTTCTCTTTAGTCACTATTTCATGGATTCAGTAGAATCTCGGTATGCTTAGACAAAGATTTGTTGAACTTTTCTAGAATAATGGAGTAGTAGTTTTACCTAATATTTTTATCTTTTCTTCGTCCTGAACCTTGAAATGGGGTAGTTGAAATTCCCCATGTTCCTGTTGTRGCTCAGTTGCATACYTGCAATATTTGTAGCTCTGGGCTAAAATCTATACCTAYTCTTTTGAATGCAATGAAGGAATACAATGCCACAATCGACTTCTACTGGGAACCTTTGCTAGTAGAATCGAACTGTGATGATCCAGTAGACCACCACGTGCAAGATAGAATTATCAGATTCCAGTCAATTGAGAAGCATGCTCAGCACTGGACTGATGCGGACATGCTTGTCTTCAATTCTTTCATGTGGTGGTTAAGCCCTAATATGACGCTTCTGTAAGTACATCCCTGCAGAACGAAACTAAGCTAGATTATGTATACTTTTTTCACAGCTTCTAATAACTATGGTGATTAATCAGGTGGGGATCATTTGACAGCTCCGATGCAGTTTACAAGAAGGAAGGGAGGAGACCACGTCACTATGAGATGGCATTAAGGACATGGTCAGATTGGTTGGATTTTAACATCAATAGAACAAAGACAAAAATGTTCTTCATGAGTCTGTCACCTTTCCATCAAATGTAAGATGCACGTTCCTTTCTTGAGCTTTAAACAAAATTGTTGGATTAATAAACTAATTAACAGGGAAAAAAAAAAAAAATGAACTTGCAGGGGTGATGATTGGGGAGCAGCTCCAGACCAAAACTGTTATGGCGAAACGGAGCCAATTTGGGATGAGGGTTACTGGGGAAAAGGTACAGAACGAAAGTTGATGCAAAAAGCTGAAGATGCAATTCAGCAGCTGGAAACGAGAGGTTTGAAAATACAGTACATCAATATTACACAGTTGTCTGATAAAAGAAGAGACGGTCACCCGTCAATCTACAGGAAGCGTTGGCAGGAACCAACTGAGGAGCAATTATCCAATCCCAGCACTTATGCAGATTGTGTTCATTGGTGTCTTCCTGGAGTTCCTGATATCTGGAACGAGCTTCTTTATGCCTACATTATGTACTCATGATCAACAACCCATTTGAGAGTTTTAAGGTTTTCTTTCTACTAGGAAYTAGGTAATATATAGAATCTTGAAGAATGCAAACAACACWAGCCAACAAACAAGATCGAACAATCTTCAATYAGCTACTCATTTTTATTTTGTACAGTGACACGAGAGCAAGAACACTGAATAAGACAATGACTACAAATCATTTATGTGTTACTCCCTTGTTTTCTTCATTCCCCCAGGCCACAGCTCACAAGTTCTCGGTTTCCTCTATTGAGGGATGATGAAAAAGACCTTTACACACACCATCGACACCCCAACAACCAAATCTGTTACTTATCAAATACTTTTCTATCACTTCAATTATATTACGTATTAAATACTTAAATTTTAAGCKATTCAGAATCATATTTAATATTTCAATAATAAAAATAATTTAACACATAATATACATATAATTTTTTGTGTCAGTAAAATTTGCTCTCAGAAAAAATTACACTAAAATTCTTTTAACTCCGTAACACCACAAGTAAATATTAAACATTAAATTTTAGCAATTAGCWTATGTCTTGGTCAGAATCTGAATTCAATTTGCAGCCAGGTTCATGCTGACCGATTATATATACAAATACCAAAAGTCAGCTTCAAAAATCAACGAACTTCTTGGGCAATAATGATATGACACGTGGGATAATTAAAAAATCATGGCCAAGAAATTGTATTAGATTTTATAGGGCTGCTCCTGACCAAGACAGATTAACCGATAATTTAATTTTAATTGATTAAAGATAAAGGTGTCAACGAGCCCAACCAATCATGGAATACCAGCTCCGTGTGGACCGGGTTCTACTTTGTCCTAGATGCTCCTTCTGCTCAGACGGTCCAGCCATTCATAAAGCCCAATTCTCTTCTGGGCTTTTAGTAATTACAGCTTGGTCTCTTTAATGATGAGGCCTTTAAAAACATGCCTCATTTTATCCGTTCCTTCTCGTGCTTTACCCAAACGGCCCAATTTGTTTGGCACGGAACTACCAAAGCTCCCACATGGGATCTAAACGTGAATCCAAAGCTTATATCTCTTTCCTTTTTTTCTTTTTTGCCTCTATAATGGTGGAGTGAACTTTTTTTCATTCTAAATTGAACGGTACCCATTTGTAATTTGGATGGTCTTAAATTGAATTTCCAATTTTTCTAGAATAAATATATTTTCATGTGAACTTTTTTCCTTTAAATTCCTTAATTTAAGGGAAATTAAGTCCACTAATATAGGAGTCTCTTCACTAAACTCATCAATTGTTAAGGGTAAAATAGTAATTTGAATATAGTCATGCGTTTTCTCAGATGTTTGTGTAAAAAAATTCGAACATAAATGGAATAAAATATTGGATGATTTTCTTTATATATTTGCATTCCTTATATATTTTATGATGCATTTTTAAGACGAATCRTAYTAATACTGGAATATCGRATAATTTTTGAAAAAATATTATTTTAATTTAACTATAGSAAGGCAAGACAACCAACATTCCTCTCCTAAACCAARACATTGTTTCTAACTAGGYAGTAGATAAACAGTTGCATTTGAAGTCACGTTTGCATAAACAACTGAAAGCTTGAAATTTATAAAGGAATCAACGATCATGTGCTATCCAAATTCTCCTTTYCAATTTGCTAAAAYATGATTCTAGAAGAGGAATCTAATAATAAAATGGTAAAATCCAAAAAAGAATGATAAATAGTAATAATAAAGAATCATGGTCACCTTCTGGGGCTCTGGTGAAATTCTTTGTCGGCTGCCAAAATCTTTGCAATAGTCTATCCTATCCTTCACCAACTGCTGCTACTTGACTTGTAATGAGTCAAAAGACTCGTCTTCTTCCTTCTTCCTGTCCACCATTATGCAGAAATGCCACAAGAAGAACGGCCAGTTTCCTCTTTTGGCACTAGTATTCTTTGTCTTCATAGTCCTTTCAATTCTCTACAGTGAAAGTTATATACGAGAAATCCACCAAAGCCAACCTCGAAAAGATAATACTGGTCATCGCCAATCTTTAACTGAGGCAGGCCTTTTACTTGAACTCTTACCTACACACAATGAAACCCTCTTACAGAAATCTACAGGTCAGTCTTTTCATTTTCAAGATCTTACCTTTACTTTCTTTAGTTTGCATACACTTGAGTAATTTGATATTTCAGTCAAAATTTAGTATGATAGGGTTTCATTATGGGTTTATTCAATGATCCTGTGTTGTATGACATATATTCTTGGAACTTACATGAATAAGCTATCTGATTTGGTATTTTTGTTTGGTTTATCTGACTTACCTTTTCTTTACTTTTTCCTTTATATGTTAGTGCCTTTGGATAAATCTAGTAGMTGCAGTTCCACTGTACAGTACAATGGAAGAAGAGCTTTGTGGCCTGTTCATATGCCGGAGCCTGGTAGCCGAAGAGTTCAGGAGGAAGGGTGTGACTTGTTTTCTGGAAAATGGGTTTTTGATGACACTTCATACCCATTGTATAATGAATCAGATTGTCCATATATGTCTGACCAATTGGCTTGCCACAAGCATGGGAGGCCTGATTATGACTACAACTACTGGAGATGGCAGCCCCATAGTTGCAATATGAAGAGGTAATGCTTGTTTTTGTGAACTTTGTGTAGGTGTGTGACTTTTGTAGATTTGCATGTGCATAGAATTGGAGAAGTGGATATGTTCTTTTCTTTTGAAACTTTATAGAATTATGTATGCTTTTGATAATGAATCCTATATTTGGGTTTCYAAATGTTTTAAATTTTGATATGCAGGTGGAATGCAACTGAAGTGTGGGAGAAGTTGAGAGGGAAGAGACTAATGTTTGTGGGGGACTCACTGAATAGAGGGCAATGGATATCAATGCTGTGTTTGTTGCAGTCTGCAGTTCCCGCCCATAAACGGTCAATTACGCCACAAGCTCAACTTACAATCTTTAGGGCAGAGGTAAAGTAAACTTGCAATCAATATACAGGGAGCCTGGTCTATTATCAGTTTCAGTCTTCTAACATTGAGAGTTTTGCTTAGAGTAGTTAATATTTTTCAAGTAGGAATAGCTTGATGGAGGAGTTTTTAATAATATCAAATGTGGGGGCATCATGTACAGGAATACAATGCCACCATAGAATTTCTATGGGCGCCACTTCTTGTTGAATCCAATTCAGATGACCCAGTTGCTCACAGAGTGCCTGAAAGGATTCTGCGTCCAGATTCCATTCTTAGGCATGCTTCAAAATGGAAGCATGCTGATATTTTGGTCTTCAATTCTTATTTGTGGTGGAGACAGGGTCCAGTTAAGCTATTGTAAGTGTGAATTTATCCTGATTTCTGAAACTTCAGGAGTTGAAGTACTGAAAAAAATAATAATAATAAAATAGAGGCAGAATACTATAACTTACAGTGCGCATATATCCCATTGATTTGTTTAGATGGAGTACTGAAGTGAATGGGACTTGTGAAGAAACTGATGGCCAAAGAGGCATGGAGTTGGCCATGGAGGCCTGGGCTGATTGGGTAGCATCTAATGTTGATCCCCTCAAGCAGCAGGTCTTTTTTGTTACCATGTCACCTACACATTTCTCGTAAGTAATGCTCTGTTTCGGRGGATCCTTCTTCTTTTATCAGCTAATGCTTTATTGGATGAGGACTTGCATTTACATGAACACTACCTAATTTCTGATGCTCGATGAAATTCTTTTCCTATTTTAGTTTATGCAGAATCTGAAATTTCCATTGCAATCTATATGGACTTTGAAAGATGGCATTTTCTCCCGGGGGRAAATTTCTTCTGCAGTTTTTATAAATAATAGCATATAGGATTGTAAAATGGAATTCTTAGGCTTAACTCCAAGTTGTGATAGTCACAATTACAGTGGAGTTATATTGTCTTCCTGCCTGGTACCACCTTTTATCTGGTTGATGGTCTGAACTCAAATGTTCTACAATACAGAGACTCTGGGAAATTTATTGGGCAGATTCATATAACAGGTATACTTAGTTCATAGGCAGCCAATCCGATGCCTCAGTCTGAACTCAAATGTTTTACAATCACAGTGCAGTTTAACTGTTCTTTGTTACCTAGGGAGGCCTAAGAAGATTACAAATACAGGAACTCTTCTATGGTTCACTTATGGATCTTTTCGTGTCGTTGCCACTTTGAGAGTGGAATATTTGTTTCATATYGGTGCACCTTGATCGTTTCTCTACTCTATTTTCCTTTTTCATTTCTTGTTGATTATTTGTTCCTCTATGATGATCAGGAAAAGCGAATGGGAGCCAGGAAGTGAAGGAAATTGTTACAATGAGAGGTACCCAATTACCAAAGAGAACTACTGGGGGAGTGGTTCTGACTTGCCCACAATGCATATGGTGGAAAAGATACTAAGCAAGTTGAGTTCAAAGGTGGTTGTCCTCAACATCACCCAGCTCTCGGAGTATAGAAAAGACGGCCATCCAACCATTTATCGAAAATTCTGGGAGACACTTGGCCCTGAAAAATTGTCTAACCCGTCAAGTTACTCTGATTGTATTCATTGGTGCTTGCCTGGTGTGCCTGATGTTTGGAATGAGCTACTTCTCCAATTTTTGAAATAGAAGTATGTCGTTTGGAGCCTCCATGGTGATTCCACTTGATTATCCCCAGGCAATGCTTCTTGTGCTCCATCGGAGTAGCCACATCTTGAGAAAATCATGGGAGAATGCTTAACCCATGCTGCATTTCTTCTTCTTACTTCTTCTTCTTTTTCCGTAAATAGCCATATAGCTTGATAAAACTTTGAGAGATCAAAGGCAAAAATGGATTCTGGGACAAAATTTTCACCTTCGATTGTAGACACGGCAGGAAATGTTCTTTTAATTGGACACCTGAAAAGGTTGTAAAATTTCCAGAATCTGTATCAATATTACCAACTATTAACYAGGCCGTTTTCACTTAACTCTCGTTTGGAGGAGGCAAATTCTTGAAATATGAAACTGCTCTAAATACAAGACATTTTTCATTGCAAACGTATATGAATATATTAAGACTCTTCGATATGAAACTAAGAGAAGGGTACAAATAATAGCCATCTATATTAGTTTTCAAATGTGACCGAGAGGGTGAGATCAATATCATGCCCGGCTAACGAGCTCTTTTGATGAAAATCTGCACCAAATCGCGAGTCCATGTACTGACAGGTACAGTAATCCTGATCACCCATCAACACTTGACAAGATGCCATGCCCATCAAGCTTGGCGCTTTCGGTGCTGGTTCCTGTCAGAGAAGAAAACAAACAAACTATAAGCCAAAATCAAGTTCTTGCCAAGCAAATAAATACAAGAAAAGGAGGGAGAGAAGACATCAACCTTCCTGTAGATTGTTCCATCCTCCTCAACATGCCAACCTGCTTCCTCACAAAGAGCTTTGAGCAAGTCGTTCGTATCAGGGYTCTTGGGGAGGTGGTAATTGCCATGAGCGCGAAGTCCGGCGAAAATGTTTTGGGCGATAGCYCGTCGCTTGCGCTCCCTCTGCTTGTTGTTGAGTCGTTCCTTCTCTGAAGGGAAACGCAACTTTGTTACCATTCCTCGGTTTTTGGTGGCTCTTCTCACCACCCAAGGCCCTTTACTCTTCTTTATACACCCCCTAAGAACACCATTTTTCTCCTCTGCCATGATTCACTTCTGTTATAGGATATGTTACTGCTCTTGTTTACAAACACATATATATATTAACATAGACCAAAGACACAGAGAGCGAGAGAGAGCGTCTGTTAAAAGGAAGAAAGAAACAAAAGACAGAAAGATGCCAAAAAGATTGCATTTGTACCGTATTATTCCAGCTTTCTTGTGATTTTTCTTTATATATATATATACACACACACACACAGACACCTGTCCACGGTTTCATGCATGCATGTTTTTCCATCTGATTGCAGTGCTAAATGCTAATGATACTTGACCCGAGAGCAGATCAAGAAATGTTCRAGGGGTGCTTGAGCAAGCATATCGACCGTTGATCCATTTGTGAGCTTACCAGATTCAGCAGTATCGCTGTTCACAGGCAATATAAACTGCGACACGCTCAACGAACCTTACTATCTTTAGCTATACAATCCCGTCATGCTGCTGTAAATATTCCAAGCAGTAGGAATGAGCTTTTATCAGGAGCAAATATTCCAAGCTCAGCAGGAGATCAAGACAGGAGTACACTTGGTTGAACAATGTTACTCTCAAAGAAGACTCCCTTAAGGGCAATATTGTATTCTTTGAAAACAACATAATTGGCTATTCTTGCTTTTGCTGCTACTTCTTGTCTTCAGAAGCATATCAGCTCTTGCTTGGAACGGTGTGGATTTGAAGGAGCCAAACACTGGAAAGAGAAACAGACTTCTTCAACTTTGTCGATTTACATGTGTACTTCGTCATCTTAGCTGATGGCTTTTGATATCAGCAGGGYAYTTCATTTACAGAGATGGAAATATTCTTTGGTATTGTTAGTATTTTCTAAAAGAAGATGATATTGACCCACCAATCTTAATGCTATTAATATYGCTGATTCAGAGTATCACCTCCACCATTCCATTCTATGTCATCGTTTTAACTATAAAACTGTTGGATTGAGGAGTTATCAACCGTTTGGAGAGACTGAACAGAAGATTCCTATGGGGTGAGGGAACTCTTTATATACATGCACTTGAATTATATACTTTGTCATATTTCTAGTTATAAAGAAATAATTACTAAACATTGGGGAAACTTGCATTTACAGTTTGGGGGAGAGGCTGTCGTGCACCCAACTTTATTGAGTATTCGGATGATGAGGTCTCTAACCGAAACAAATCCGAGCCCTGCTCTGCTAGGTAGTCTGCTGCTGGGTTGAGGTGTTTGAAATGCCAACTTCCCCATGAATGTGCAATTCAGAACAGTTYGCAGCCTGAAGCAGGGAATAATATTCCATTATACGCAAATTATTATTTTTGGTAAATATTTGAATTTCTACTCCATAAGCTCACAAGTTGAAGCTCAATCTCTTATTTAGCAAAGGAAATAACCCCTTGTACTTCCTCTTACCGAAGTTCTCGCCACAAAGCAACCAAATGGAGGAGGGAGATGCATATCCCTCAAGAGGACAGTGCCAAAAAGATTACAATACTCTTAAGGCATTCAGGCCTCAGGGTTGCTAATTACAGCTAGAACTCTCCTCCTGAGATTCTCAATAGTCTGCAGAAAAAATAAAAAATAAGACAACTCTTTAAATCCAGAAACCAGTTTGGATGGCAGATAAAAACCAGAAAACATGATGCATACCGAGCTAGAGATATTTGCCCACTTTTGGGCAAAATCAGCGGCATCTTTTAAATGAGAACATTGCATGCGATCAAAAGTCAAAGAATAGGTTGAATTCTCTGTTGCTTCAGCAACCCAGAGGTTGTTCACTTGATCTTTGGCCCTCTTTATCAGATTAAAGAAACCTACCTGCAAAGTATATGGACAAGAGCGTTTCTCTTCAATAAACCAAAAGATAAAGGGCCAGAATTTGAGCATCCAAGAGTTTATCCTGATCAGTTTCCTGCATTCTATACACTTTGGTCTAGGTGCTTGACCCCTCTAAAACCTACCAATACCAGGTCTTACACAGAAAGAATTTTAAGAAAGCACATTGTGCATATCATGACTGCAAATTCTAAGATGCATTCAAGGTGAGAAACAATGCAAAGATGACAATTTTCCATCGATATAAAGCCTGACAATGCCTGAAGCAAAAGCTACTCACGAAATACATCTAAAAATTTTCAAGCTTGCAGAAGCAGGACAGCAAATCCATAGGAAGATTCTTTTCTACAATGCCTCAAAAATATCAGAATGAAAATCTTAAGTATTTTAAAAATTCAAGATTGTAGATGTCACTAGATGCTTTCATCCTAGTTTGGTAGTTAATCACTTTTTAAGTTTCACGATTTTGATTTTTCTTCTGTGCAAGTAGCTGATCACTCTTTTTTCTTTTAAAGAAGGATAAACTAAACACTTCGACCATGACACATCGTTGAAGTGATCAAAAGTTCATTCCCCAATACAAGAAAGAGGAATCCTGCTTTAAGATGTGCCATAAAGGACCTACACCAACCAGCCACTCACCACCGATCCTGCTAGGGTCTGGTTTACTGGAGCGAACAGATCAATTTCACTAAATGGTGTAGAGAAGCTAATAGCTAGTAAGGAATCCAATTGTTCTCCAGCATGTGACTCCCATGTGGATCCGTCTGTCACAAACACCCATTGTTTCTTCTGATGCGCTGTTGTATAAGCGTCTCCAACATAGATGACAAATGCAGCAACATCAAATTCACTGACAAAGTCCATTCAACCAAAGATGTAAATAAAGAAGGCGCGTTTAGAGAAGAGGCACAAGTTCAAAGAACTTGAGGATGAAAGGTCACCTGGAGAGAGGAACTTCACCTAAAGTTGATAATGAAATTGATTTGCGAGGGCTGAAAAATGGCCTGCGAGAAATTCCTATGAGCTGTATATCAGTTTTGGAAATATATATGAAAGTAACAGGGACTTACACAAAATGTTTAGTTGCAACAGGGGATAAAGGAAGCCATTTTCTATTTGATCCTTTTGTTTGCAAGTAAAGGGTACTTGAATCAGAACTCATTGGCAAAAGCCACGGAACCACATAGGCTTGGCCCTCGAGCAGCTCCAATTGCTACAACACCAATAACCCAAACCAGTCAAAGATTGTCAGTAATTATGTAGAGGTAATTTAGTCTCTTATTGGTTTTAGTTTTGGAGGATTAAAAAACAGAAGGCTCTCTTATATTAACCTGTTTTTCAGTTGGGCTCCAAATTGTGATTAAGCCAGTCTTTGGCTTGCTCGTAGGTAATGATTTACTAGTCAACCCAACAACTCTAACCCTCATGAATGGAGTGACTTCCCTTCCAGTTAAGCCAGCATCTTCCAAAGCTTCGTTGAGAGATTTTTGCATATCTAACTGTCTCATGGCCTAACAAGGAAAGGGACATTATCAGCAATGCAATTCTAGGATTACAACAAGTCAAACATCAAAATCTACCTCTAACTTAGCTTGATAAGAAGTAAATGAAGTTAATTGTTCTGATGTCATCTCAGCCATCAACATTTCTGGTTCAGCAGCTGTCTCAAGTATCTTCAAGATTTTAGCTCCTTCACTGTCATTGTCATCTCCAGGATGGAGGGCCTTTTTCCCCTTTTGAAACTCAGACATTATCCCCTCTACAATAATGGAGCACCTACACAAAACAAAGAACTCAAGTATTTACACAAGTCATTTGTCTAAACAAAATTCAGGATGCTTAAGTTGATACCAGAAACAGGTCAAGTACATATTTTGTGAAATAGTAGTTACTTTTCCATCTCTTGACAGCATTGAAAGTACTATTCAAGAATGATGGGGCTAATAAACCTACTTAAGGTGGCGGCAGCGTGAAACAGTACATAACCTTCAAATCTAAGTATACCTAGGAGTATTAATGCAAAACTAGTGCAATATCACGCTTCAGACAAAACCCTCCTGTAGCATAGTTGTTACAGAACTAGTCACAAAGATCATTGTTTCATTACAAAACTGCACATTTCTTGGTCTGTGAGAACTGTTGCTAACTTTTGCTTTCCTATGTAAATAACCAACTTATGTTTCACATCCTTGTCCAAGTTTGAGGGTTGGCAAATATGCTTGATGACTTTAGAAGAGACAATGCAAAATATAGATCTGCATTTATATTCATAAACCTATCACCTGGRAAGCTTGAGTAGACTTTTGCTGAAATTTATTTCTCTCTGTAAGGGCTAAAGGAAAAATTCTAGTTGGGTTCAGATAGAAAAAGCATGAACAAAACAAGGATGCAAAGGTCTATGGTTGCAAAATCAGTTTATATACCAATAAGAAACTAAGAACACATTAAAGATGAAAGAAGTTAATGCCATGGCTTCACTATTGATTAGTCAAGGATGATAGGATGCATAGCCTATTTCAGTCTTCTTACTAATCCAAGCACAATATCCATAGTGAACTTAAACTGATATGCTTATAGGCTTTCCACCGTATGAATAAGATGCATCAATAAACAGATGGACTCTGCCTATAATCCAAAARTAGGGCCAAGCTTCAGACTCAAAGYAGCTACTGCATAGRATCATAGTGTCATATTACATGAAAATATCCTAGCTTTATAGAAGGAGCTTGAAATTTTTTAAATAAAATCTCCTTGTAAAGTAATAGTTTCAACCTAGAAATAAAAGATAAATGCAACATGAAAAATCWAACTTGTTAGGAAACAGTTACAGAAAAATGAGCTATAAGTTAAGAATCTTGCGGGGAACAAACTCAATGAAATAGATTACAAAAACTGATAACAATATAGTCAGATGAACTCAATCAAGAGAATCAAGGAGCACAGCAATTGGGAATTTCTTGAAATTAAGGAATAAAGGAACTGGGGGTATTGCCTGGATTACCTTTGCTTATACAACTGCAATGCCTTTGATTCCATTCTTTCAGATCTGACAATGAATCCCCCCTCACGTAATCTGGTGAGATGTTACTGAATGTATAACCAACACATAGGAAGAGATTCAAGTACAGTTACATTAGTAAAAGTTACCTTTCACGATATAAAACAGGGTATATTCTCAAAATTCCAACCAACGTGCTKGGAACAACTCCTCCCATACTCTTTATGGACTTAAGTGCCAGCGGAAAACTACCACTCTTGCCTAAGAATCCAAGTTGAAGACAGCACTGCAGGTTAGGGAGGAAAACAAGATCTAACTAGGATGAATTAACTATGAATATTAATGCATCACAAATATTTCATACCCTTACAAAATCCTAAGCGATCAGCCCAATGAGCTCTATATGTCCCATTTATATGCAATAATAAGTTAGTTGACCTTGATACCTGAAATCAAAATATCTCAATGAAAATTGCCCATAAAACAAGGGATCGAGAAACCCTAGTATCAATTGACAACTTGAACAACTAATACCTCAAGAGGTGAAATAGGACCAACCCACCCACATATTCCAGCTCCCCAGATCTTCAGATAACAAAATAAACTGTAAGCGAAGGACTGAAACCTGTACAGAAAATGAGAAACTGTAACCAAGGAAAAATACAATACCCTGAGTTTTTGCCCCACGAACAATTTACCAGCAGCCAGCTTCTTGGACAGAAGTACGTCAAGGAGAGCATAGACCGAGTACCTGACAAGCAGAAAAATTTATGCTAATAGAGACTGCAACTTCATAGTGCAACCACTATAAACTGAAAATCTTCTTACCATCCATCTGTTAATTCTATTCTAGCTGCTGCTCCATTTTCAGCACCACTTGATGCAATTGGTTGATGGCTGGCCTCTGAGTCCCAATTTGAACACACAGATGAAATGCACAGCACCACCCTAGTTGAAGGAGGTGAATCACCTTCAAGAATTCTCTTAATAGCAGAACGATGACCATGATTGACTTCCCTCTCATATCTAAGCAAAAGGTGTGCACCAATTTTTAGTACATACTATAAACCAATAAGTGAATGCATACCTGAAAAAAGTATCAGTACCTGTACTTTAATTCTTCAAGTACATTTGGAACTGTTAACAATTTCCCAGAAAATTTGGCGGGATAACATCTCTCGTAAGATGCAAGTTTCCAAACAATCCATTTATAATGATTTGCAACCCAACTGTCGGGATAACAGAGGAAGTGAATCAAATCCGCACATGAAGCATTTGATAAAAAACACAGAAAGCACCCGCAAAATCGCCATATTAGTGATGTCAGAAAGAATAATAGAGAACCACCAATTCAGAATGGTCAGACAAGACTATCATGCAAATGCCTACATAGTGCTTAATGGTCAAGGGACGCGAATTAGAAAGGCAAACAAATTCTGAATTACCAATTTCAAATCCAAATGCAGCCAACCTAMTTCTGTTCATGCATGTATAATACAGCTCAATGTCATTATGGAGTATTTAATATGCATATTTCACAATAAAAATGTAATTGTTCCCAGTTATCACTTGACAGAATAGGATCAGGAAGTTACTTTTTAGAAACATATTGCACAGAAGCTCCGGACTCAACCAGCTTGTGGTAAAAAGCTTCTGCTCCAATGCAATCTGAACCAAATTCATCATGAAACGTGTAATTTTCAGCAGTATCAGGATTCATCCTCCTTATTTGTTCCGGCAAGTTCTCTGACTGAATAAATAGATTATCATATTACGTTTTAGCAGCTCAAAGGAACAGAATCAACAGATGGAATAAGTAATTATTCTGCCAAATTATACCTTCCTTTGGCAAGAAGGGGCCTCTCCAATAAATTCCTTCATGTATAGCCGATCTCCTTGGAAAGGGAATTGCATTAAAAACCTTCTCTTGTGAGAGGACTGTTTCGTTGCAAAAGGTGAAGGTCCTAGATAAAAATCCACAGATTTGCTCGTAAGACGGTTTAAACAAGAACGAAGATGAAGATTTTCTAAGAAATTTGATGATTTACCATGAGGTGTTGCTGAAATGTTTTTCTTAAGAGGTGTGACAAATTTAGAAATTCGGGGCCTCTTGAAAGGAGATGCAGTACATCCCAATCTTCTCTTTTCACCAGGAGTCAATCTGATATCTCTGGTATTCTCATGAATGGTGTTTGAGATATCCACCAGCAGCCCATCTGATGACCTTGCTGGCAGATTATTTTTTGAACCAACAGAATTTTGAAGAAGACCCAGCTTTCCCACATGTGATTTCTTGTTTAGAGGATTTCCATGGAGAGGAGATCCACTATTTGCCTTATGTCCACTCTCATTTGCCTCTGCATCAAACTTCTTGATGAGATTACTTCCTGGAACTAAATTTCTTAAACTAAAAGACTGCTTTGGACATAAATCTATTCGCAAAGGAGATGTGAAATTCTTTGACGAACTTTGGCTATTCCCTATCCTCTGATGTGGAAAAGGAGTAATTGAATCATTTTCGTTCTCTGAAGAAATACCCTTACATCCTCTGTCCCCAACAAAGGTAMAGACATTATCAYTTGCATTTTCTTCATTTGATTGCSCYCCCACCCAAAGCAGGCTCCTTGCACGTTGCAATGCATCACTAGAAACTGATATCGATCTTCCGCCAGCTGTATGAAATTTGATTGGAGGTGCTTTAGGGGCACACTGCACAAGATTTGGAATGTCCTGGTTTGCTTCACATCTGGACGAACTAAACTTATTATCTAAGAGAGATATGGGTGTTGTTGCATCACCACTTAGCTGTATGTTAGCGGCACCATTGTTTACACTCAAATGTGATGAACTTTGCAAAATACAGGATTCATCTGACTTTGGATGCTGTCCTTCCTGSTCAAGGCCTTCAAAATGTTTTGGATCAGAATTTTCTTCCAGCCCCAGCAATGTTTTGGCTCTGACCAATCCTGCAGAAGATATCCTGACCATTTTACCAGAGCCTGTCTGGAACAAGGAATTTGATGTATCACCAYTTAACGATATGTTAGCAACACCCTTATTTACATTTGGATGTGAAGAACCTTGCAAAATACAGTGTTCATCTGACTTTGGATGTTCTCCTTCTTGCTCAAAGGATCCAAAATGCTTCGGATCAGAACTTTCTTCCAACTCCAACAATGTTTTGGCTCTAAACAGTCCCGAAGAAGATATTCTGACCATTTTACCGGAGCCTGTCTGGAACAAGGAATTTGATGTATCACCACTTAAAAGTATGTTAGTGGCACCTTCAATCACATTCAAATGTGATGAACTTCGCAGAATACAGGGTTCATCTGACTTTGGATGCTCTCCTTCCTGCTCAAAGCCCTCAAAGTACTTTGGGTCAGAGTTTCCTTCCAACCCCAACAATGTTTTGGCTCTAGCGAGTCCTGCAGAAGATATGCCAACCATTCTACCAGAGCCTGTYTCGAACAAGGAATTTGATGTATGAGTCTTTCTGCTGATGCCACCCTGGAGCCTGGAATTTGATTTGGTAACTTCTTTTCCAAAGCCAGTCCACGGCATGGAATTTGAAAACCCAAATCTGTTACCTCCGTCACCACRGTGGCCTGCTCTTTAAGCTATGCAATTGTCAGAAGAACAAATAATACAAACTTATGCTACCTGTAAATGGCTTATAATGGCTATTCCTTTTCGCCTTTCATTTACTCACTGAGTTCGAAAGTTCAATTTAACGTTTTAACATTCTCCGTGGATACATAAAAATGGGTTTTCAGCATTTTATTCAGAAAACTTGCTTAGTGGCGGTCAGTGCACAAGAGGTAGGAAATTGATCTTTTCGAAGACCATGCTCCAGAAGCTTTTATAATAACAAGGAATAATAATTAGCTTGCTCTCCAAGCTACAAGCCTACTTACCATTGATAGTCAATGTCTGTAAATAAAAAATACTAAGAAAATGAACGGCCAAACAAGAAAAATATGCTAGCACCTGTGCGGATGTCCTCGTCACCTTCATCGCCGAGAATTGCTAAAGCTCTCGATATCGAGGATTGCTTCACAGCCGCTGACTTCCCCAATCTGGTCCKGACAGTTGGAGTACTATCCAAATTTCCATCACAATCCTCCATCAATCGTGAAGATCCTGTAGTTAATACATTCAATAACAAGAGCATAAAGCTAGGTATACAGAAAGAAATCGGAGGTCTTCACGAGTTTCTCTGTACCTTGGAGCAAGAGATCGGCCATGGAAGGAAGGCGATCAGAGTAAGAAGGCTCTTTAGCTAGGGCATTGTTTGGTTCTTCGATTGCGAAGGGTCGTTCAGGGACTTCCCACCGGAAAGTGTTACCAGAATCGGAGAATATCTGCCACGTCGGCATTTTCTGCCGAAACTTTCTGTCTAGGGCTTTTCCGAGCGTTAGAATCGATAAAATGCAGAAAAGATTTCTAGAGAAAATATAACGAAAGGTAATAGGAGTGAGATATTCAATGAATTTTTCATGAGAAGGCGGGAAATTTTGAAATGGGGGGATAAATGCACCACGGCGAATTACGGTGGCGCCACTGTGAAGAAAACAATTCATCGGCCCAATAACTTTGGGCTTATAAGGAGATGTTTTGGATCCAAGAAGCTTTGAGCTTTTCCGGAAGTACTGCCGTGGGCCAACTTTGTGGCTTCTATTTCTTGGGACCCAAACCTGCATAATCCCTTGCAAGCTCTATTTCTTTTTTTTTTTTTYTTTTTTCAATTGTTAAGAAATGTTCTCGGTTGCTCGATCATTTTTTGGAACTACCGAAATAAAATGATTTTAAAAAAATAGAAATAATAAGTTATTTTCAAGAACATCATTAAATATATGCAAGGTGACTTTTGAAATCTTCTTTGAAGTTTTTAAAATTAAAATCAAAGGTGAAAATTAATAAATAAATAGTTGATAAGGATTTAAATAATTTTTTAYTTAAAAGAAGGTGAAAATCATTTTTTTTTAATTAGATGACCCGATAGTTTTATGAAATTCAGCTCAGTCTGAATTGTATTCATAGATACTCTTACTTGGAAAAGGGCCTACCTCAAAACTCTTTAAAGATTGTCTCTCAAACAGAGACGAGAACTTACTTATCAATTGTCACAAATCTTCAAATTGAAAATAATTATTTTAAATTATCAAAAAAATGTCCAAATTAAACAATGTCCTTTTTGTATAATAAAAAAATTTTGAACAGGAGTTAAATAYAAAATTTTACTTTAACTTAACAATTTACTTATTAACAGTTACAAACTGTTGAATTAAAAAAGAATTATTTTAAATTACCAAAAAAGGCCCCAAATTGATTTGTGTCCTTTTTGTTTTAATCAAATAATATCGAGTTCCATTGTTATAACAATTCCATTTGAACGACGGTTTAAAATATTCTTTAAATTTAAGAGTAAAAAATAATTTAAGAGAAAATTGAATAAAAATTATAAAAATTATTAAAATTCATATTTACATTTTTTGAATAAAGAATTAAGATAAATAATATTTTAAATTAAAAGAGAATGACATTTCGAAATGTTATCGAAAACAAAGCCCAAATATTCTCATTATATTAATTTAATTCATATAATTATTGGCTATCAATGCCGGTCTCTGTGATTTTCAACAATTGAAAATCTTTTTGTCTATAATCGAAATCATGAATTGATATTTGTAGAAATGGAAAAGAAAAAATAGTGAATTATAATTCTCTATTTTCCTTTCATTTGGAAAAGGACGAGTTAGCTGCACACCCAGGATTTGACGAAGGAAAAATCTCTGGAGAAGACGAGATAAGACCTAAAGCCACGGTGCAGCCAAAGGCACGAGTATTGTCCACGTTCACAGTATCACCACGACCACTATTTTGCCTCCCACGTGGCACGTTGATAGATGGCCGGAACCACTACCGTGGCGGCCGGTCAACCGTCCCAGTGACTGTTCTTGCCGTCTCCTTTTCTGTCGGACTGCTCGTATGCGTAGACGGAACTGAAAAGGCGCCATATGTGCAATTACTCAATATCTGAACCTTGGAATTTATTTTTCTATTCTTTTTTTTAAAAAGATTATAAAATTGTGCTGATTGATTATTGCTTCTTTCGTATAACAATATATTATTAAAAATTGCCAAGCTGGTAAGTTGAACTATTAATTGTAATTTTATTTTCTTTTATTATGGTTTATACGTGCAAAGGAAATAACCTGTAAATTAATCAACGATGGAGATCAGAATTCCCGTTTTAGAAGAAAATGGCAATGTCGAGCTCCTTATGTTTATTAATTCTTTTATATTTTTTTATGTTTAATCTTCTTATGTCGATCTTCATAGGTAACAAATTAAAAAACATATTAAAAAATTTATCGTTAATAAATTAAATTATTATTTAATTCTTGTTTTGAAATGGAACATTTTTTTTTAAGGTGATAATAAGTAAAATGTTCGATTATATTCATAAAATTATTATTTAATCGAATTTATTATCATATCTTACCAAAGCACTATGTGTTCCATTCACGAGAAATATAAGAGGAATATTTTAATGCGTGGATGTTTAAATTATATAGAAAAATTTACGCATAATGTCATTCAATTATTGTCTGATTATTTGTAATTTATATATAAATTTTTTTTTTCAAATTCGTATGCGCTTAATAATTTGTAACTATTTATTAATGACTTGTGCATGACATGTAATTCAGATTAACAGTCCCGTATTAATATGATATGAATAAGTAAACATAAATAATTGGGTGACATAATATTTTGAAAAATAAAATTTATGAATAAATATAAAAAATTTAAAAATAGATGAACAACATTATGCATTAATATATATATATATATGATCTTCAAATATAGTATTTCAGCAGATTTTATTTAGTTTGTTTTAGCTTGAAGCGTACGGCAACGGTTGTTTGAAATAAGAAAGCAATCCCCAGATGAAGCAGCAACGAGATTGATCTTTTGTAGGCAAGGGCCAAGGAGACTGGGAAATTTTGCTGGTCTTCTGGCTGGCTTTTTTCCTTGCTTTCTTCTCTGAAATCTGAATCAATCTCATGGGAGTCTGGACAATTTATAATGAGGGTCAGTAGGGGTTCACTTTCCAAAACGTCCCCTCTGAGTCAGTGGAATACTGAACAAATACTGATGGAATTTGGGACTTCCCATAAATGTGCTTCTTCTCCAAGTCTCAAGTTTCAATCCTATGGATCAATGGACCACAGAATTTCTAGAAACTCCTGGCCTGTTCTTGACAGTGTCCCCATTTTATACTACCATGTTGGCTAATGAAGCTCCTCTCAATTCATTTCCTTCCTTTTAGCCATATTTAGTAACAAGGTTGAAATAGAAGCCATCTCGACGAGCATTTATTAATGATGGTAGTAATATAAAAATAGGAATTTCTATTATGTAACGTATTATATTTGGCATTCATATAGATTTCTCGGAAAGCTAGTTAGATATCAAACGTTTTGTATCTTCTTGCGCTCGTTTTTTTCTTTAGCGGACCAAAATTACTCTGTTGTTTTGACATATCCCTCACTATTCCTCGTGTTAGGCCTCACCAGAATTCTGGTAAGGGGTCTTGTGACAAGTCTTCTGGCCATGGCATGAATCACATGACAGGTAAATTCATTGGTCCCTCACTGTCTCTTGTAATCAGTAAACCTATAATAAATCTCTGACTTTGTTTGCATACTTTCCCCAACCCATATGTAAAAGTATAAGTTAATGGGATTTCTCTTTTGTGGATTATAAATCACTAAGCTACCATCAGTATCAGCAATTACCTTTTTTGATTAGATCTTATGTTTAAATGTTTTTGTGCTAAAGTGAAAAAAAAAAAAACCAATTTCCCTATATATTTATCTGGAAAAAAATTCACAACTCCCATAACGTTTTAAGCCTCATCAATCAATCATAGTGTAATTTCGGTCATGCATTATCACATAGTACCAGAGGTCTTTGTTCGACGTATCTCTACTTGKGGTGCTATCTACCTAATCCTGAGGAAATTTATGAAGTTCCTGCATGAAACTTGCGTCCCTGTTTCAGATGTCCTATAGTACGAGTYGGTCAATCCCTTCWACTCGTGGAAATTAAACAGAAACAGATACGATGTTTGGACAAGATTTTGGAAAAATAAGAGAAGTAATGATGAAGCAAAGGAAGAAGAAGTAGAAACAGTCGGTCAAAAAGSKAGAGAAGAGGACACAGCTGTAATACTGAAGAAATGTAACCGTACAGTATTTCAATTTTCAAGAGCCGAGACGAAGAACGGTAACGTAGTCGGCAGAGGCAATATATAGATATAATAATGGTAAAAGTTTCCAAGTCGTCAACGCTATGGACAACGAATCCATACAAATGGCTAAGGAAACTTGTCATGGTTCACGCCAGGTGAAGAACGAGAACAGGAAGGCGATGAATGACGTTTGTTTGCTTTCCCCCATGTTCTTTTGCTGCTATAAATACCAACCCACTTCCCAATCAGCTCTCTCCAACCATTCACTTCTTTCTTGTTGTGGACCATGAACTTTTTCTTAATCTCTTTAGTTCTTCTATCCTGACGAATTATGAAGTCTGGAGAATCTGTAAAGCTCAGGAGGGATAGCGCCATAGTCCGTACCTGTAGTGCTTGGAGCCTAGTAAGAATACTGGTTTTCTGATCAACGAGCTTTAGCGCTATCCATCCTGAGTTTCACGGGCTCTTCATACTCGCTTGCTCGATCTTCAGAGTAAGCATATGGGCAAGTCATGCATTGCTGGAGAGTGTTTCTTGATGGTTTTTGGTCTTTTATCTTCTGATCTGAAGGATTGGTAATTAAGATGAGGTACAAGAAACAGTGGTGAATTTAGAATCTGTCATGCTATGGTMCTAAATCTTTTTCTTTTCTTCTTTGGTCATTTTCTAGAKTCTTCATGACAGTTTCGAAGCTACCTTTTCTAGACCTACCCATGCACGGATGATGGAACTATGGGCTCAGAAGCAGTACTAGTGTGTCCCCTGTCATGGAGCCATTCTTTTTTGCATTTATTATTCTCTCTTCTCATTGTTTTCGAAGTTAACCTGCAGAAAGGTTCACCGGGGCCAATTTCATGGCAATCGGAAGGTATAGCTCGAATGCCATTAGCAAACATGGACACTGAAGAGAATGAGAAAGGTAAACCGAAACTAAGGCATTATTTTCAGACTGTTTTCTAATTTTAAGACTGTTTTCTAATTTTAATTTTTCAAACACTAAAATGCGTTCTCTTTTTTAATTTTGAAAATACATTTTTTTAAAAAACATTTAAAACAATCAAAATATTTTTTTAATATTTTTAAGCAAAATACCATATTGAAACTAAAATTCGAAAAACGTATTTTTTATTTATTTTTAATAATTATCTAAAAAATCTAATTAATTAAATCATATTTACTTTTTAAATTTAAAAATATTCTAATATTRATGAATAGTACTTCAAATTTAATTTACAAATACATCTATTAAAAATGTTCAAAACTTTTTTATATCAAATTATAAATTGAACGCATTTTTTAGTTTTTATTTTAAAAAATAATAAATCGAACCATTTTTAGAAAATTTAAAAAATCTACACAAAACAAACAAAACTAAAATTATATTTCAAAAATAAAAATTGAAAACTAAAATATAAACAGTACGCAAGGTTTGCAGCATTCCGATAGCCATTCTACGTACCAATATCTGATTCTGCGAATCCCGCTGAACTCTAAGAACTGTATGCACCCTTTCCCTTCTCTCCGAGGGGGCTCTTGAGATATGGCAGAAAGACATATTTGTCCTTATAATACATGATTTGTAATGAAAAATTGGACGATTCTAGTCAATTATGSTCGTGTGAGTTATGTAAAAATACAATTGCTTATCCTTTATTATTTAGAACTGATTAATTTTTTATTAAAGCATCTCAATCGAGCATATACCTACTATATATATTTTTTAATTCGAATGATAAAATACGTTTTTATCTATTATTCATTCAATACAATTTGAAATGCTTTTAAAATTTCTTACAATTTTTATTTTAAAGTTTATACCATCAGTACGATATAGACTAGGCTCTTTACTTGCATTCTTCAAGAGAATAGAAAAATTAGATACAAATTAAATGTTCAACTAATAATTTAAGATATATTTAAATAAATACGATCTGTAAATGTAAAAATGAGACGAAAATATAAATTGAATGCCATCATTTATTTATCTATTACTTAATAAAAAAGTATTCTTAATTAATCAAATTCTAATATTACCACTAGCATCACAAATTTAAAATAAATATCAATCGATGAGTTTAGAACTTCACAATTTATTAAAATAAATTACATGTTATTGATGAATGTGATCAATGATAGCTTCGTGAGCTATAAGACTCTTAAAAGATCGAAATCGTTTAATTAAATAATTATTAATAAAATTAATAAATGTCGGTTCATATGTAATAAAATTTCAAATTTAATATATTATGAACAGAGTAAATAAAATCGGGAGTAAAGGTTAAGAAAAACCGGTCACAAGGCATTAGTCTTCAATACTYCCAAAAAAAAGATTCGAAGATATTTTGATGTGCGAACTCTATTAGTGAATTCTAGCCGTTAATTCAGTTGAAATCTACACCAAATRAAAAACGAGATGGAGACAATTATATACTCATTCTTGATTTTCTTTTGTTTCCCGGGCAACCGGAAAACTAGACCTGAATTGAGAATTTCAGCCATGGCATTGGCGTGTGGTGTCTCACATCACCACTGCCACCAATATCGTGAACTCTTCCTCATCAGTAGCCACCGCCGCCAGTGCGGTTGTTTCCTTTACTCCAAGATTTTACCRCCGTTCAAATCTCGGAAACTGCTAAGTAGTTATCCCATAATTTGTCGGCCTCGTTTTCAATCTGTTCTAAATTCAGCTTCAGACAAGAATTCTAGCACTCTACCTCAGTCTCCACATCAAGAATCCCAATCATCTGATGCAGATACTAGGACCGAGTTTCCGGAGTGTAATGATGTACAGGTTTCCTCATTCGCTGCATTACTGGGTCGTCTTCGGTAATCAATTAGCTAACTTTTAGCTATTATGAGTAGCGTTTCCTTCACCTAAGTTCTTCTATAATCTTGATGTAATTTGTAATTTAAGTTTCAACTATTTGGAATTGGTAGCGAGGAATGCAAATTGGATGGACTGGGATTTGAGATTCTATCAATTGCTGCGCCTGCTGCCTTAGCTCTTTTAGCAGACCCGATTACTTCCTTGGTGGATTCTGCCTTTGTTGGCCACCTGGGTAATTCTTTTTGGAGTTTGGTTATGCTTTTTCTTCTACGGTGTAATTGAAACTGAAGATTCTTGTCTTGCTATATTACTAATTTCTGSATTCGAGTTGAAAWTTTTTTCCTTGGTCKAGATTGACATTCATTAGGAGGCAATATGAGCGTTTGGTTGGGTTGTAGATGATGCTTAAACTCAGTCAATGTCACACTCCTTAATTATTAAAAGTTTACATCCCTGTCTACTCCATTGTTGGAGCTAATATCTGCGTGACCGCAAATGTTGTCTTTTGCAGGATCGGTTGAATTGGCAGCAATTGGTGTTTCAATTTCAGTTTTCAATCTAGTGTCTAAGTTATTCAACGTTCCTTTGCTCAATATTACAACATCTTTTGTTGCCGAAGAGCAGGCATCACTTACCAAGGGAGTTAAAGAGTCCAGTCCAAGTGTCCAGAGTACATATTTCTCTAGCAATTTCTAACTATCTGCTCCAACTTGTCCTTTTCCAGTCTAGGATTTCCTTTTGGTATTAATCTGCTGGGGCTCCTTACTTATGTTGACCATGTTTTTGGTCTAGCCAGAAGGCAAACTGATCCTTCCTTCAGTATCAACTTCTTTGGCGCTTGCAACTGGACTTGGAATCGCAGAAGCTATTCTGCTCTCCATTGGCTCCGGATTCCTAATGAATTCGAT
The DNA here is from genome assembly GCA_001752375.1 of Rhazya stricta. Classification (NCBI taxonomy): domain Eukaryota; kingdom Viridiplantae; phylum Streptophyta; class Magnoliopsida; order Gentianales; family Apocynaceae; genus Rhazya; species Rhazya stricta. Next base: position 10,794,945 of record MEJB01000015.1, read on the forward strand.
GGGTATATCTGCTGTATGTCTTACTTTTCAATTGAATATTTGGTTCTCAAAATTTCTATTTGTTTTCCTGCTGCATTTCTAATTCTACATTGATAGATGTTGAACATGCTTTTTGACATTGTCCTCTCATTTACGCATATGGCTACATGTTAAAAGAAGCAAGTGCAATTTTGTTGGCGGACCTATTAGAATTTTATGTCAAGGATAGGCAAACGTATTCTCGATGTGTCAAATATTTGATTGAGATATAGAGCTCTTGATAATTCACATGAGGAAAAAAAGGGAGAATAAATGGATCTGTGGTTGGGTTGATATTCTCAGTAGCTTTTGTATTGGACACTTCTCTCAACATAAAAAGCAAGGAGATAAAAAGATGCTGGAAAATCTAAATCCACTAGATATAAGCTCTAATTCTTATTTGTCACACCTTAAAAAAGCACTGTCAGTTAAGTTTATTATTGCTCAATAATCCAAATGCTCCTTGTAATTGTTGGATGCATGTGCTTACTCTTTTACTAAATTGTCAGACTTTGTCTGGTGTTACTCACCAAGTTTGGCTTGCTATAGGATTCACCAATGCGGACGCCTGCTGAGCAATTTCTTACTCTGAGGGCCTTTGGTACTCCACCAGTTGTAATTGCACTTGCTGCTCAAGGAACTTTCCGTGGTTTTAAGGATACAAAGACACCTTTATATGCTGTTGGTAAGTATTACAAATTAATTCTTTAACTTGAGAAGAATTGATTTGATTGATATCCACRACCAAAATCTATGTCTGATCTTCTTCTTTGCCATATGGAGACCGACGCTTCTTTCRCATAAACTTTGTACTGATTATATCTGTGACTCTGTACTGAGCTACTTCAAAGCAGCTGGGTTTGCCTCTAAAAGTCGATTTACTAATGTTTACCAAAACCTCTTCTTCCCTTCTTCCTTTTCTCTACATAGACTCATTTGCTGGTTACTTTGTTATATTTAGACAAGCTATGARACATAGCTAGGTGAGGTCTTAATTTTGGACATCAATTGCTATAGGCATGATAGGGATTTTAGATTCTAAATAATGTAAACTTGTTTGAAGGCCTATTGCTAGTTGTTTATCTGATGGTTTTCTGGTTTTGTTTTTCAGGAGCTGGTAACTTACTAAATGCGGTACTCGATCCAATTTTGGTATTCTGCTTCCATATTGGTATTGGTGGTGCTGCAGTTGCTACTGTGATATCTGAGTACGTCAGTGATGTGGTAAAACTATTGCAGTAGTTTCTTTTACTYGCTTTCTAAAGTATGTCATAAGCTATTGGTTTATTTTTTTCTAAAATTTTCTTGTACTTCACTAATCATCACATATCTTTTTGCATCAGGTACTTGATTGCTCTGATCTTGCTACTGAAGTTAAATGACAAAGTGCTACTTATGACCCCAAATATTGATGGGGAAAGGGTTGCTCGATATCTAAAATCTGGTACATTAAAGAGTCCTTGGATCTATAAAAATTTGAACTGTATTCCTCTCCTACATTTGATTTGATGGTGATTGTATGGTGAATTTCTCGAATCACTTGCATTGTTTTCCCCTATTGGATCTGAAGTGTGGACAAGAATATCAAAGGTGAATTTGGTGGAGTTATTTTCTAATACAGGAACCATTTGTTTGGGATTCTACAAGAAGTACTATTGATGTAAGAGTTACAGGACAGACTACKTATGAAAGAATACAATATTTTCATCCATAAAGCTTCCTTTATACAATGGTTTAGAAGTATTGGAAGATGGAACAGTTCCAAATTTCCAAATATAAACGTAGTGGTTCTCCAGAATTATATTGTTCAGTTCACAACTTCAGTTCCAGTTGTATGCTTATGCATTGTTATTGCATATAGTCTGATAAGCAATAGCCTTTTAAGGAACTTAGAAAATCAAATTTATTTTCGACGAATGCTTATTTAAGCATGACAATCTTATCCAGGGTGAAGAAAGAAAGACACAAAAGAAAGTACTTTATTTCTATTAAAAAAAAAAAAATTCTATTCTGACTAAAAAATGGCAAACAATATGATCTAATGGGGAAGTAGGAAAGAGAGAAATGCCAATGTAATAAAATCAAAATCAGCGCTAGCGTACTTCTGCACAAGTCTATGTTCCCTAACTGTCAAAGTCTGATAAACTAGCATGGAGTAGCTGCGATATGCTAAATGTCCCTTGAAGCAGCTATGCTTATATTTGAACTTACAAATTCACGTATTCCAGGGGTTGAGTAGGCTGGAGACTCTATTCAAATGCTACAGACATTAGGGAAATATGCCTGACSATGATGCTGGTTTTCTGTAATATGCAAGATGCTTGCAAGAGAAAGAAAATAAAATCATGATGTTAGAAGATCAGATTCGTTTAGAATCATTGTTTCTTTCCCCCCTCAATTATTAAAGTTGAAGGGTGCAGAACACTGGCATTGTATATTTCCAAAAGTTAACCTAATTCATTGGGCTTATTTTTGCTAATGAGTCTAGATSTAGATGGTTAAAATGCTGTAGAATGCTTTGATTTTGCCTGCTATGTCAAACTTCTACAAATTTGACCTGAAACTAGACCTGCATTTTGGTCTTTCTATCTTGAATCCTTGAAGTCCAATTTCTCAATTTCTAGGCTGCTTGCATCTCGAAATCTCTCTTAGGCACAATGCTTGTTCATACCATTTTCAGGTGCTCTTTTGATTGCGAGGACCATAGCAGTGCTTGCAACTACTACAGTAGCTACATCTATGGCAGCCAGACAGGGACCCATACCAATGGCAGGGCATGAAATATGTTTTCAAGTTTGGTTGGCTGTATCATTGCTTACTGATGCTTTAGCACTTGCGGGCCAGGTAACATATTACTGATATGTGCTCTTCTTCTTTGTTTTCCTGGTTACTCTTACAAGTTAACAGAAGTACCATCAAAATTATTGGCTTGTACATTGACATTGTTGCTGTGGTAATTTTATTTATAAGAAATGAACAGGAACCTTGTTCTTTTGACACTTTCAAGTCTGGGTACTTTTTACTGCTCTAATTTCACACTATGAAATATTTGGATGCTCTGTTTTGGTGATAATTAATAATGATTAGTGGCACAGTTAGTTTGTACATCCCTGGTTGTAGAGATGCCATGGCAGTAGAAAATGATGCATAAAATTGCCCCTAGCATGCAGCATTGTTGATTCATAACCCAATTCACCTATAAGTTGCAATTTAAAATTCAGATAAGTCCAAGCATCAAGTTGTTTGGGGGTTAAGAATTTCATTGCAAATGACCTGTTGAACATTATTTTACTTGAGTTATTGAAAACCTTTAGACAGTTGGGAGAACTTCTGTACACAAGATGTTCTTGCCTCGAGAAGGTCAAAGTTGCCGGTTTCAGTCGCTTCTTTTACTCATTGTCTCTAAACCTTCTATCCATATGGGGAGTGGCTTAGTTCTTGGTCGTTCTCTTGATTTCATTCTGCTTCTATTTGTATTTCTTTCACAGGCTCTAATTGCTAGTGGTTTTTCCCAAGGGAACTATGGCCAAGCACAGCAAGTTGTTTACAAAGTCTTGCAGGTCTTTTATATTACCATTTTCTCTTTGCWCTAATTTATCAATTTTGGTGCTGCATTCGAGAGATTTAGAGAACACAACTCACTGCTAAATTTACTCTAATTTTCTTCTTTTTCAGATTGGTTCAATAACTGGATTAGCATTAGCTGTTATGTTGTTTTTCGGTTTTGGAGCACTATCCAGCTTATTCAGTGTAGATTCAGAAGTCCTGGATATTGCCAGATCTGGTACCTTGGTAAGAAAACTCATATTTGRAATAGAATGTTCCTATATTGAGTACCCTTGTGGTATTTGTTAAATTTCCAGATCCAATAATTGTGTCATTAAACATATTAGAGTTATTRACAAGATGATCTTTATAGGTCTATAAGCTGCTTAACTTGTTTTTGGCTCAACTTGAAAGCTATCTAGCTGACTAGGAGTAGCTTTCTGGCCAGTTCAGTTGTACTTGGTTTTGGTAGCTACATAAACTTGTTCGTGTTTGTAATTCAGAACTGAAAAAATTATGCAAAAATATTATTGGTGGTAAAGTTGCCACATGTTTCTTACATTTCTCAAGCCAAAACTCCACCTCCCCCTTTCAAAATGTGCAGTTTTTCCTAGGAAAACTAAAGGGAGAATTCGAAATCACTACATAAGCAAGTTTAGGCTATGTTTTATATTATTTTTCTATGGGTTTCTTTATTTATTTCACTTAATTTTGAGTTTATCCCCTTCGAATTATTTGGAAATACAATTGGAATACTGACAGTAGTCTTCTTTCTACTTCGTATAATAGTTTGTTGCTGGTTCCCAACCAATGAATGCTTTCGCTTTTGTTATTGATGGACTCTATTATGGAGTTTCAGACTTTGGATATGCTGCATACTCTATGGTATRTTTCTTGCTTATCTTTTGAACTGCCGTTAGATATTCTCAATGTACTTAAATTTTATTGCTTATTATGATGGACAGGTAGTGATTGGGCTTATATCTGTGGTTTTCTTGCTTGTGGCTTCTCCTTCTTGGGGTCTTGCTGGGGTATGGGCAGGATTGTTTCTCTTTATGACTTTGAGAGTCGTAGCTGGAATCATGAGGTAAAATTCCCTCTACTCATCTCGCCCATTCCCTCATTCCGCTTGAGCCAAGTTAGCAAGAGCTGCAATAGCTTCATATCACTTGTTTGCTTGATAATAGTTGAYGAAATTCTTGGTTTTCTACAAAGCAAAAAATTATAAGGTGATCTCCACCTGTTGTGATTGTGACATGGTCCTTGAAAATGCCTGATTTTACTCCCCGGGTTCCTTCTATTTTCTTTGCTCTTTGATGCATGCAAAGTAGTTGCTTCTGATTCATGAAGTCTTGTTGCTTTTTGGCCTTAGAATCAGATACATGACCGATCTTGAAATTAGAATGAATGTGATGCATCTCCGAATTATAGTTCGACCCTGAGCTTCATGCAATTATCTCCTCATCAGAGTGCTCCTTTCTTATTTATATTTGGCTTTCAGATTGAGTTCAAGAAGCGGGCCATGGAAATTGCTGTGGTCCAATGTGGATCAAGAAAGTGCCTGAGCCACACCCAACTACGAATGCAGTAAAGTTTAACACATAACAGATAGATTTTCAAGGCTCTCAAATGGGCAAACTAAGCAGCCGCCCAGGGATTACACGCATCAGGAGGCTGACCATTTTCAATATGCCGAATCAGATGAACGTCTATATATTGTATTAGCCAAATTCTCRGGCGAGAATGTGTTCAGTGAGCTGAAGATTTCTATCTACCCCACAGAAAGATATTAGATGTTCATTCTTGGATACTCAGGCKTCATGGTGATCCAAGAATTACAGTTTAAATCTTGACTCAGTTAAGCTTAACTTTGCTGATGCCGCTGGTCGACTTGAAAACAGTTTAAATCTTGACTCAGTTAACGTAACAAACCATACAGAAGGGTTCGGCCGGTTTGGCCATTTCTATTTATATATTTTGGAAGTGGTGGAGGCATTTGAAAATTTTAGACAATAAGCAAGAATGTAAGGATAGGAAGTAGAGGGAATTTTAGTGGCACAAATTCTTGAATCAATTTTCTTTTACTAAMTTCCAGAGTATGAACAAAAGTTTCTACCAAGACATACTATAACTATGGTYAGAAATGCTACAAATGATTCATAAGGCTCTCACCACCATATACTATAAGCTACTCAATCTACCACRTCATGGACCTCTCGCTGACRTAAAAAAACTACTYAATCATCACCTCATTGAGCCTATATCCAGCTTCATTCATTGTTTATCATTCAGCCTCATTCCTTGTCTTAACTTGAAGGGTACTTACTTTAGTTCATAGGAAGATCAAAGATATCCAAGAAGTCAAAATTGAGATTCTCATCAGAAAGCATTGCCTGGAAATTTTCCAGACCGGAATCCTGTTCGTTTTGCAATTCGGCAGAGATAGTAGCAGGGTCCAAACACAGCATTTGCCCTTCAGCTGAAGATATWAATTGACCAAAATCTACATTTTCCTCATCTCTCAATCCCTTGTCGTTACTGTCTACCGTTCCTGAAGAATCTGCAYCGAAAGTTGCCGTTCCTTGTGGATCTTGCTGCTTCACCTCAGAGTAATCCCTGCTGATTCCTACCATAGGCCKGGCATTGCATGCATTTTCTGTTCCTGATGAAGTCTGCAGCCTTTCATATTCGTCAGGGTTCCAGCCGGGAAATCTGAACGAGTTTGTTTCTTTTGCCACTAGCATATTCCTTATGTTCTCAAGCCAAYTATAATCATCCAAAGGGACACCACAAGAAGTATCGTCTTGATTGAACCTGTAGTTTTTGTTCTTCTTGATTGTATCTTCTGACTCTTTAATCCTATTTTGCCAGGGACCATAATCTTCCACGTAGTGATTCTCAGGCTGTTCTTGATCGACACAGTAATGATTTGTTGCTTCTCCTCTTGCACTAAGAAAATGGCTGGGATGTTTGCAGTAGGACTCACTTAGAACTCCTGAATCTCTAGCCCTGGATATTACTTCATTCATTATTTCTAACTCAGCCTCGACCGGGGTACAAGGAAGTTGATTATCAATCTTGGGGATGCATTCTAGCCCTTTATGTGCCATCAAAGACTCGTGCTTCTCTAGATTTACTTCTGATTTCGGATGAAAGAATGAAGAATCTGGTGTCTCCACAGGACATCCTTGCTCAAACTTTGCTTCATTAGAGATGGTAACCTCACTTAAACTTGGCGTTTCTCCTAGCGTCTCATCCTTAATCCTTGGTTCTCTATCCTTACTTATTAGTGCCTCATGTGAATCATGTGACTGAATTTGTTTCTGCCTATCATCGTAATCAATTGATGATGCTCCAGAATCAGGTGCCAACGTTGCCAAAGAAGCAGCTGTACAGATATTACTAGACCTGTCAATAGACTCCGCGTAATTCTCTGTGAAGTTGAGAATGGCATTGGTGCCATACATTGCCCTTGCAGCCTCATCATATGCAAGAGCAGCTTCAATAGCTGTGGGAAAGGTCCCAAGCCAAAGGCGACCACGTTTACCCTGAACTGTCTCAGACATAAAGACAGGCTCTCTGATTTCAGCAACCCACTTTCCCCAAGTCCTCTGCCTAACACCTCTGTACACACAGTCTGAATTCTCCGGTCCACCTTTACCTCGCATACAACCCTTCTTTGAACCCTTGGCTGCAATCTTTCTCTTCTTGATAGAATCAAATTGACTGTTCAAGTTCTTCCACTTTAACAAGGTCTCCTCTACAGAATCATATTTTCTACGCCTCCTACGCAAATTCCTGTTTCCATCCAACGCCATCAAGAATATGCGAATTAAGAGTTGGAAAATCTCCAACTCACGAAATTATCCACAGTTGTATTAACACAAACTGGGATACAACAAAAGGAAGAAACTAATCAGGAAACACTGAATTCGCAAAACAATGCCCCTCTTTGGGCCTTCTATAATGCTCCTAGAAAGGGCTGAATTCCTATATCAAATTGGATTAAGAAACAGAAACCCACACCTTACTGGACCCTAAACCTATTCGAGTTAGGAATATCAAGAAAACAGGTTTTTGATGTTGAAGAGGCTYCCTATAAWGAAGTTGAACWTGCATCCGGGTTTTAGMAATTCCAAATTCAAGATTTGAATAGGAAAGTGTAGAAGACRCGAAAGAGCTGTAGATGAATTTTAAACAAGAAAACAATGATGAAACAAAAGACTCACCTATCGGAGATATTTTCAGAAGACATGCGCCTCTGGAAAAGATACAATCTTCGGGTTCACTGGGTTTTTCTGTCTCCTTCCTGACCTGGAATCGGATTTCCTTCGGAGGATAATCAAGAGGAATTCGTTTTACTTTTTAAGAATGCGTGTTTTTGCAGTGCTCTGTGACTGTGTTTCTTGGATCGACAACAGAGAGCAGTGAATGCTTTCTCTTGGGGACGAAGTCTCCTTCCTGACCTGGAATCGGATTTCCTTCGGAGGATAATCAAGAGGAATTCGTTTTCCCTTTTAAGAATGCGTGTTTTTGCAGTGCTCTGTGACTGTGTTTCTTGGATCGACAACAGAGAGCAGTGAATGCTTTCTCTTGGGGACGAAGTAACAGTATTTTTTTATTATTATATATACAATCTTCGGGTTCACTGGGTTTTTCTGTCTCCTTCCTGACCTGGAATCGGATTTCCTTCGGAGGATAATCAAGAGGAATTCGTTTTACTTTCACATGGATCAGTAATTCGGCCCACCAGACCAAACGTCAGCTTAAAGTTTCCGAACTGACGGTCGGTTTTTCAGCCTGGAATTCTTAATGTGGCGGCCCACCATTGGCTCGGTCTCAAAGCAGCAGGGCATGAGTCAATAGTATATTGCCAGTATGCAACTTTTTTGACCACTCATTTCATAATCAAATGATAAATTTCTTGATTATTCTATCAAGAATTTACCTCACCATCACAATGGACTAGTTAAAGATGATATAAAGGTATAAATTTATCCCCAGAAAAATGAAAAAGGAAATTGTATAAAGGTACGAGCGTATAATACTGCTCCTCCAGTATATCCTACCTCATGCGTGCATATAATCTACGAAAATTGAATACATGCAAGTATTCTTCGATATAGAGAGAGGATGGTCCAAAAATAGATCAAGTGAATCATTATGAACCACTCGTATTAAACGATTGTATCATTTGSATTACAAGTACGTAACATTTTAAAAACTTGATCCACTCACTCTCTGTTGATAATGGGAGCATAGAATGATGGAAATGCTGGCAAAAACCATGGAGTGATTCCTTTCTAAAGGGGAAAGTAGGAAATACCCTGCAATCCTCCTTATATAATAAGTTTCTTTACTTCATCCACAGTATCAGCAGGAAATAATAGGAGGAAAAATAATGGAGTTGGTGACTGCACTATGACCTTAGTGTGCCTATTAACTAAGGGCAATTGTGCATATCATCATGTCGCTATGTTCCAGTTGCATGGTGCTGGTATCTGTGGTTTGTATCAGTGCAGTTGGATATACTGAGACCAATGTAGTTAAGAAAACTAAGGAGGTCCCCTAATCTTTGTGGGAGTTAATAGGTCTCTATCATGTCCCTTCAGTTCTCAAGAATTCAAGTTCCAGTTTACTGCTTGTGGTTCAATTTGAGAATACTGTCCTCCACTCCCCCTTTTCTCCCATCCACAAAGAAAAACAGCAAGCAAGAGGATAACGGCACAAACTCGGTCTCCCCAAGAAATAGCACAAACATACCAGCAAGAAAATAAGTCCTACATTTCCAAATTCATCAGTCATGGTTCAGTCCGCCAAACTATGCTCCCTAACCAGAAAGTTGAATAAAATTGGCCAAGGACATGAAAGAAAAGGGGCGAGCCCAATAGATACAAGACTAATACAATGACATGATTTATATCAGGGTAAAGACGGATCAAAGCCTTCTTTACCTCAAACCACCAAAGGTTCCCAAGCACAGTCAGCAACGACCTTGAGCATACAATTAATTGTTGATCTCTATCGATTCAGCTGCCTGTTCCAGTTACGCACTTATCCAATCTTGAGGAATCTACAAGAAGAATATGAAAATAAACAGTGAGGCAGAGAGTGATAATACAAAAGACAGTTTCACAACCAACAATTTACTTGTCAGCTTTTACTAAGGTAAGAGACACAAAAATAACTTCATCAGAGGGAAAAATACCTCATATATTTCCTGATAGAACAGCAAAATGTTTGTTTCCATCTATGTAGACATTGACGTCGCTCATTAGGAAATTGCATGTAAATCTAGTAAATCTAGGGGAACTCTGGCATGGGAATGATCTACAAAGGAAAGAAATGAAACATTTCTTTCTTCCGATTATGGATATTATTATTGAAGGAATATGAAAAGATGGAGAAATGGAGGGATACAATAGATAAAAAAATTCATTCCCAGATTAGGTAGCAACAGAAAGGAAAGTGGAAAACTTAATTGTTACTTCAAACTGCTTTTGTTTAATAAAAACATGAGAAGGCCCGTCTATAACTAACTGAATCAAATATCTTTCTTTCCATTTCTCTTCATTAAACATCAAATAACATGAAAGAATACTTGTCTTATTTTTTCACTTGTAACTAATGTTTTCTCTTCTTTTCTTTTACTTTCTAAATCCTAAAGTCCAAAAACCTATTAAAAAAATGGCATTACTCTTTGGGCTCAGCACTCTAATATAGAAACAAACGGAAAACCAACTGTGAAGGAAGGCCTTTTATTGAAATATCTACATTCTATTGAATCCTAATTGTATATCAGGCTGGATTTTTGTTTTATTTAATACTTCCAGCTTAACAATGAGCCTAGATCTAATGATAAGGAAGACCTATGGCTATAACATTTCAAAACCTTTCAATATGCTAATGGTTACATTAGAAATAACTGTCTGACAATTCGAACAATTGTTATAAAATTTTCTCCTGACTGATTGCCTCTCAGGGYACCCATCATCACCACCGAGATAGAAGTCATACATATAAATTGCAATTTGCATATTCAAAATTATATCGTAGTCTCTGACTTTATACTGTCTAGGAACCACCTTGTTCTATTAATGTCTCAATAGCCCCAGAAGAATTATAAAGCAACATTCAACAAAAAACTAGGAAAGTAGTGTCATTATGTGTACCATTCCAAGTCATTTGAGAAGCAAAATATGCCGCCTTAGTAACTGAAAATGTAAGAGCACTACCAAATCAAAGTTCATACAATTTTTAAATTTTCATTCTTTTTTCAAGGAAAGAGAACCAAAGCAAGCACGAAAAAAACTAACATGGAACAAAATYAGGATTTGAAAAGTCAAGAACAATATACAATGTCCAAAAATGAAATTCTAGCCATTGCAATAGAATGAAGCATGAAACAGAAACWTGTTTTATTGAAATAGTTAGCGCAACACTTAGTTCTATGATGCATCTTGCAGAGAGGCACGTAAAATGCGATAAACTCCTAGACACAAGTTAAGTAAGTGAAGAAAACCCTGATGAACATAGTTGCAAACGAACCATTAACTCCATATAAATCAGACCATTCACCTGCAGATATTAACAAGCATGCACATCAAAAGTACAAACAGGTAGAGGGACTATTTGCATAGCTTATCTAGGAGCATCTTGGAAACTCAAGTGGTTCTCTCAAAGCCCACAACTAGCAAGCAGAAGTACTTCTGTGTCTTTAAATGCTTTCCTTTTGAAATCATCTATACAGACATCATTTCCCTAGCTTTCCACGGTATGATAATGACTAAGAGGCTTGCGACAAGTAACAAAATACTGCATGACTGGAAGAGTATCTCCAACCAAATCTTTACACCAGAACCATAAACTACATGTTTGGGTTCTCTATAGCATGACTGAACAAAAGGAAATTGCGGAAAAAAATTAATCACCAGTCAGAGTGCATGCATGGTACCTCTCCGCTACATGATTGAGGAAACAAATAGATGGCCAATGAAAAATCTAAGGGTGATTAGAGGTAAAAACAAAATTAGATGCTTGTGGGTAGCGTTAAAATGGATGCCATCACTGATACCAGATGTCAAGAACTTCTTACTTCATTGAATGTATAGACAAAAGTCTAGGATCTAAAGGTTATTGGCTTTCTATCGCTATGATACACTAGAGAGATCCAATCTGCTCTTTTTCCTTCTTAGCTTAAGCACGCATCAAAACAAAGAAACAGTACTTCTTGATCATGACATGTGGTAAATATGCACATGCTGGCATGGAACTTCAGTATACATGCAAAAGCTCTCTCTCCATAATAGCATATGAGGCAAGGGAAAGACTTCCCTTCATATTGATGCCACTTTCAAATAATCTTGCTACTTTACTCATATCTGAACTAATAGCCAAGAATACTGAAACCTATCCACTAGTACTTCCATCAGTATTTCTAAATCATATAGTTATAATTATATAGAACTATATCTCATAGTATGTAAATAAATTTTTTTGTAACATACACATTGTTTAACACAACATCTAAGGCCAGCAATCGACAATCTTGGCACTTTTGGTTTTGCATCCTGCTCTAGTTCAGATAAAATCACTTCAACTGCTTCAGATGCCATTGTTATGAGTCACTTAACATTGACCATTAAAATTCTGAAAAAAAAAGGAAGGTAAAACAACCTAATCGGAAATAACTGCATAATGATAGAAAAAAATTAACTTACATAAACGAGAAAGAACGTCATTTTCAGCCCCCAGGAAGTCAATCCAAACCAGCAACTTTAAGCCTCAACTTCATATTGTGATTTTCCTGTTTAAATGCAAACATCATCATATTTTTTCACATAATTTTGATCAAGCAATTCCCTTTACCCACATCAAATGCCCCCCCCCCCCMCCTCTTTTCTTTTGGAAACCAAACAAAAAAGTCCACACACAACCAGAAATAGAAGCATATTTAAAGGAAGAACTTCATAGACATTAAAGACCTTATTAATCCATATAAAGATTCCATTTTTATGCTCACTTTCTGACATTCTCACCTGTTCAAGAACCTTTGCAGAGCTCYGCTCCACTGACCTGGCCAAGCCATCAAGCTTAGTAAGCATTTCATCGTACAATTTCTCCAACTCCGCCGTGTAATTGGCGGCATCCGAACCCATCAACCTACTGAACCTCGCAATTTCAGAACCTTCAGCAAACAAGTTCAGCTCCTTCTGATCCTTTAGCTCCTTCTTCAAAGCCCCCAAAGTCACTACTTCCTCATCTTCAGCCATGGCATTCGAGCCCCTGAATTCACAGTGCATTAAGGGAAACAAAGAATTGGGGCTAAAAGACTCATACTGCGATCGAAAAGATGGGCCAATGTTGATGATATCCAAACTTCTGGGTTCAAAAGAATCCGTCGAAATGCGATATTGAAATGCTTTATACTCGTGGGTGTGGATGAGTTGCTCTTGTAATGGCGTCGTCAGGAGCAGGAACAGAGATGGAGGCAGAGAGAGGTTTTGACCTGAGGAGGTTTGCGGGCTGTACGAAAAAGCAGTAGACGAGGAGAGAGTATGGGTAGTGATGGAGTCTTTAAGGGACGGGCGGAGAGGGGTTCTGCGGCGGCCGGAGAACCAACCCAAGAGAGAGGAAGAAGGCAAATTACGGAGGGGGTGCAGTTGAAGAGGGAGGTTGGAAGGGAAGGAGAGGAAGGATGTGATGGTAGCAGTGAGTAACAGGCCCGTGGTTGCGGCGGAGCATAACTCCAAAGTGGAGGTGGAAGTACTGGCAGAAGTGGGGTCGTCGGAGAGAGCGGAAGGGCTGGAAACTGTGACATGGCCAAAGAGGAGGCCGTGCAGAGACCCTGAAGAGGAAGAGAAACGATGGAGCAGAGAGGCCAGTGTTTGCCCAGGGATTTGGATCTTCCCTATTGGAACGTCATCCATTGCTGGCTCTCCTGAGAAACCGAAGCCCGTTGTCTGTGAAGGAGAAAGAATTCTTGATCGATTTACCAGAAAAGAAAGCTAATTCAGAGACCTAATGGATGGGGGAGATTGGGTTCGTAATCTAATCAATGGATTCACAAATCGGGCATTCTCTTCTGTCCTTGTTCTTCTTGGGGACAAAGTCTGCAGCGTTTTGCTCCAGCTATCGACGGTACACCTGTGTCCGCGTTCTRAATGGTTTTAATAACTTTTCGTAATCCCCCAACTTTTACTACTGCCTATGTTGTTTTTAGCTTCCACAGCCATTTATTTGGATGAAATTCACTTTTTCAACCCGAATTAGGGTAAATTCTCAAATTAACATCCTATCTAGTTGGTGTCTAAACTTTCAATTATTCTTGAGCCTCCAAATGATTAAACTGACTAATTTGCCTGTTTAGAGGGTGAATAAAACCCTAAAAATGATACATTAACGCAAAATAGAGGTAAAATTATATATTCACTCTTAAAAAGCAGATTGGGGGGGAGACTGTATACAATTTGACTTGTTGGAGGCAATTAATAAACATCCCACAATAGCCACAATAGCTATGAGCAACATTTTTTGTCAAAAATATGCTTTATTGGACAAAGAAAATATATCAAAAGGTTTATTCATTACAATCCCCAATAGATGAAGACGAACAATCACAAGGCTGCAATCAACTACCAATATATACAATTGATGATTGAAAACACATAATTTGACTCATAGAACAATCAAATGAATGAATAAATGAATGTGTCTACCTATGCAATATACTAGTAGTGTATGTATACTGAAAGAGAAGAAAGTTTCAAGCTTGATATGTCCCTCCCTGCCTGGACTTTCCCTTGATCATAAACTGTATGATTATTCATTCAGTTTTTGGTGGAAGGTTGGTTCCATCATCTCCAGAACTTGCAGTGGTGGTAGTAGCTACGTCTGGCTTGATCTCCTCCAATTTCTGAAGAACTTGCTCAGATTCAGGCCTGGCTCCTGGCGAAGGATCTACACAGTGCAGAGCTAACTTTAAGGCATTGAGCAATTCATCGCCAATGTTTGATGCATCCCGCATTAGCTCCACATCAAAGACTTCATTAGTCCACTCCTCCTTCACAATAGAAGCGACCCACTGAGGTAAATCAAGACCATCTGTTGCCTCACTGGGAGATTTTCCTGTTAAGAGTTCCAATATGATCACGCCGAGACTGTAAACATCAGTCTTTGTGCTGGCATTCTTGAGTTTTGATAGCTCTGGTGCACGATAGCCTAGTGTGCCTGCAGTTGCGATCACATTCGTGTTGCCTGCACTTGTCATGAGCCTGGAGAGGCCAACATCTGCAATTTTGGGATTATGCTGCTCATCAAGTAGTGTGTTGCTCGATGTGAGATTCCCATGTATAATGTTCTCTTTGGTGTGTAAGAAGCAGAGTCCTCGCGTTATGCCAATGATAATGTTCATCCTCGTCGGCCAGGCAATACTGGTTTCTGGCCCTCGGGCTGCAAAAGAAACAGGAAAGAATGTCAATTGATGGTTAAAGACATATGACCAATATATAAGCCTTGCCTGGAGATGATCTCATATACAAAAAATTATTACAGAGTTGATCCATAAATGAGCATAATCTTGGTGCAGGCATGGTCGGGAAGCTGGTATCAGTTCTGGTTCCATGAATTTTGTAGCTGCATTTCCCCTCTACTTACTTTCAAGGGTCAATAAAACCAGACAATATACTCAACAAAAAAGTTCAAGTACCATCAGAGCGAGGTTAAGCAAACTTACCATGGAGAAAGGATGCCAGACTTCCATTAGGCATGTAATCATAGACAAGAAGCTTCTCTCCTTTAGGTCCCAAGTAATAAGCTCTGAGAGCTAAGATATTCGGGTGTCGAATCTTTCCAAGTTCAGCAACCTCAGTTTCAAACTCTTTCTGGCTCTTGGTAATCTTCTCCCTAAGCCTCTTCACAGCAACTTGATTGCCGTCCTCCAAGGTTGCCTTATAGGMTGTCCCATAGGTGCTCTTCCCCATTATCTCTGCGGTGGCACATAATAAATCATCTGCTGTAAATACAAAGGGGCCATCGAAATGGACTAATTTTCCGCCAGCTTCACCCCCTGATTCAACCTCAGTGCCTGCTGCTGGAACTTGCTTGATCCCTCTGCCAGTGGAAGCCAGGGCAGTTGCTTTACCCTTTTTGCTTTTTGAAACTGCTTTTTTACCAATCAAGCAGCAAAGTAACACACAGCAAAGAAGAAGTAAAACCAACAGGAGAATCCCTGCTGCAATAAGGATTATGTCTTTCGTACTAAGTCTACGATGGCGATGTTTGGAAGTACCTTGTGAAGGAGCAGGGAGATTTTGAGGTGGGGGCGAAGGACATGCAGTTTCAGCACTATATCCACAGAGCTGAATATTTCCAATAAAAGAGGTCGAATTGAATTTCCTGGAGAGGACCGTCGGAACTACCCCAGAGAGATTATTGTATGAAACATCGAAAGAAGAGAGGTTTTGTAAATGGGCGAGGGATACTGGGATTTCCCCTGTGAAATTGTTTTTAGACAAATCAAGCAGGGTGATACTGCTTATATTTCCTAAACTGGCAGGGATAGCACCTGTGAATTGATTATTGCTCAAGCTTAGCATTGAGAGATTTTTCAGTCTATCTATTGTATCGGGGATTTGGTTGTCCAAGCGATTATTTCTGAGATCCAGAGAAATAAGAGAGAAAAGGTTGGAAAAACTAGTTGGAAAGCTTCCATTGATGGCATTGTTGGATAGATCCAACACTTGGAGTTGCAAGAGACTACCTAGTTCACTTGGAATCGTCCCACTAATTTGGTTATGACTGAGGTTAATCTCCTGTAGAAGGCTCAACTTACTGAGAGAAGTTGGAATCTTCCCAGAAAGAACATTGTAATCAAGGACCAAGGATCGGAGTTCRTAAGTGCTATTAAACCTCGCAAAACCCCAAGTATCAGGTATTGAACCAGAGAGATTGTTATGCTGGAGTGCGAGGAAAGTAAGAGAAGGTGCTTGAGTAAGACTTACAGGTATTCTACCAGCAAGGGCATTGAAGCTCATGTTAAGTCTGTATATTCTTGTAGACCTGGAAAGACTAGGAGGGATTGTCCCAGTCAATTGATTGTTACTAAGATCAAGTGTCTGAAGAGCTGGACAGTTACCAATCGATGGAGGAATGGAACCTGAAAGCCGATTATTGAAGAGATAAACCCCTCTGAGATTCGGAAGAAACCCCAGAGAGGTAGGAATCGGACCAACAAGAACATTGTCATGCAGGCTAATCTTGCGCAAAGCTTGCAACTGGCCAATCCTTTCAGAGATTCTGCCTCCCAATCCCTTGAAAGGGAGCTGGATAGCAATGACCTGCCCATTGACACACTTGATTCCAGCCCACCCACCTGAACAAGCTCCATAACCACTATCGTTCCAGCTCCTAAGAACCCCTCTAAAGTCGACCAAGTCATTTTTGACGGCTCTAAGTGCTTGGTAGTCTGCTTGAGTGACAACAACCCCATCCCGTTCCTTGCCAGAAACGAGAGGAGAAGTAAACGCAAGAAGCAGAACTAAACAGAGCAAATTTATCTGCCACGAATGCCGCGATTTCCATTTTTCTTTCTTGTCATCCCAAGCCCAGCTCCAATCAGACTTTGATTTTATCTCACAGTGCAACAATAGAGACAGAGATGAATAACAATCGCGAGCATTATCCATTAACTAATAGGCTGTTGAGGATGTCTAAGGCAGAAAGAAAAACTGAAGAAGGAAAGAACGTGTGATCAAGTCACTCTGCTTCTTCTTCTTTACTCTTCCCTACGCTACTTTCACTTTTTTCTGTGCAGCTTTTTGGACAACTGCAACAGACTTGTACTGGAGATTTATTGGAGGAAAAAGAAAGAAGAGATTAAAAAGTGAAGAGGGGAGACAATTGAGGAGTGGGACAGAGGACTGAAGAGAGGCATGTGGAAGAGAATCCASGCCAGGAGTGAGAAAAATGAAAGGTATCTGGGAACTCAGACAAAGCCAGTAGAAGCAGAGAGAAAATATGGGGTTTCAGAGTCCAAGTTACAGTTCCACAACGGCTAGTTTTCACCGGGCAGAGGACACGGGGCAGGAGACTATTTCTGGTGGAAAGGCAGAACCCATGTCTGCCGCGGACGACTCCAACGGCTATATTCCAGCGTTTGTCGTTCAGGGTCACCTTTGACGGCCCAAATGAACGTTGCACCTTTGACCTTCCGTCCTTTTCTTACAGATCTTTGCCTGTATAAACAGGATCTGTATTTCATGTGCTGTTATCTGTGTACAAATACATATTATTTCTTCTGTCCAAAATTAAATCTATTTTTATCTTTGATTAGGCTACTTTTAATATTCTGAGGTAAAGCCACAAACAAAAATAAAAAACAGGACTCGATTTGAGTTAGTAATTTGTTTAATTACCCCAAATTACTTAGTTAACCGATCATTATCTTGATACATACATTCCACGGTGTGAATCCCAGAAATTACGGCCTCACTGCCTAGTAAACATGCTGTGACATTATACATGGTAATTTGGTGAATTATCACCCAAAAAGTTCATCATATCTCAGTTAATAGCATGCTTAGTTGCTACGGGAACAAGGAGACCATGAAGGACCTGAACTGCAGTGTATTATCTATCATTTCTTGTGAACTATACAAGAGAGCTCTATCAATAACGTTGGTCCCTTGGCCTCAATTTGTTAGGAGAGACCATACTCCGTCCTYTTAACGTTTGAAAGTACTAAAATGAGCAGCGTCACAAGAGAAGGGTAAGCGGCGCAGAAACAAATTCTGGACTCAAGATCGTAGATTATTAACAGATGTCGTCATCTTTCCCCCTTCTTTTTAGCTCAGAAAATGGCAGAAAAACCAAACAACTCCCTGGCTAAAAAAAGTTTAAGCAAAAAGCAGCTTTGAACAAGTTCATGAAATAACAGAAAGCCTTGTCAGATAAAAGCTGGAAGGACAAAAAGTTCTAAACTGCTTTTGTTTGTCCCGCGGAACCAAGGCCTATAACTACACCATGTTGTATGTTGTGAAATCTGTGGAAGAGCTCATTTGCTGGTTGAAGGCAGCACATGACTGTTTACACTTGAAATAAGGCAGAGCCACAAAAGTACACAATTTTACACAAAATATCCAACATAAAATGAAAGAATATGGGGGAAAAAAAACCTCTTAATTAACCACAACATATCACAATCCCACGWCCTGAATAAACCATATCGAGAACCCACCGAGTCAAACGAATTGCCAGATGAGATTATAAACACAACCGCATAAAGATAGAAACACTATTAAACCAAAGATCTGTGCAGACATATCCATCCGTCACAACTAGGCAACTATTCACGAGTCTCCTTACAAAGATTCACAGCATACAACATAATGTAGTTATACATCTTGCCGGTTACAACTTGAATCAAGGTAGAGCATATATCCGTCTCGTAACTGCACAAAGTACACAATTTCATCTTACACAAAGTATCAAATATTTAGCAGAAGCTTTCATATGTCGAGAAAACAATCAACCGCGACATATCACAATCGCATGACCTCAATAACCGTATTAAGAATTCACCAGGTTAAATGAACTGCCATGAGATTATCAACAGAACCGTGTAAAGATAAAAAAAACTACTAAACGAGAGATCTATGCAGAGATATCCATCCTTCACAACTAGGCTACCAGTCATATACATACCCATTCTTTCACATAATGCATCATGCAACTGCCACTGAACTTTTGTTGGATATGCATTATAGTACAGACTTATTCAAGAGTTCAATATCATAAACAACCAAAAACATGCAGGACTTGGAAAATAAAGTAAACAAACAATTTCACAACACCTAAAAGGAATACACTAGATGTTTATCTTTTAAAGCTCAACGTAATTAATTTCCAGTAATTTCCAATATGAATACTCAAATCCTAACTTAAACTCACCAAGCACCTCAATCTGGATGAATAAGCTTTTTCTGTTGATTAGGTTCACTTTGATGGAATCAGCAAAACGTGGGACAAAAATAAGAAAACTGCATATTCATGACTGCATTTGCTGCATTGAGAAGATATTTTAGAGCGCCTATTTGCAAATTCTATAAAAAGCATAGGCATAATCGGAGGCAATCCCCCTCCCCCCCCCCCCCCCCAAAAAAAAAAAAAAAAAAACAAATTCCAACTGTAGTAAACAATTAAAAAACAATTTCAGAGTCTAAACATAATTTAGCAGGCTAAGATCAAAAGGTTTAAGATCCAAAGGAAGATAGAATGCATCAACAATTCAGATTCACCTTAAGAGGCACAACAGCCCAATTATTGCATACACTATATAGGAATGAATTTAAATTCCATGAGAGAGAGTTGGCAATTTTTCCCAAAAACTTTCTTCCAATAGATTAGATGTATTTCAATATCGGTCAGGACCAATAACATGTCGAATAACAGGATGGATATCCATAAACATTGATCTTTTGCGTTAAATCAAGCAATTAAAAGATTGCTTCCTGAGTAATGTCCATTGTAACACAGTGTCCCGCATTGAGCATATCAAGATCCAAAATTTACACATATTCAGCTAAAGAAAAGAAAAAAAGGAACAATCTATAGGTAAGTAATATGAGGTACTAGCTGTCCATTCCGAACCCATCATTATTCTTTGATTACCAAAAATATACTAATTGGACAAGCTCAGAGGATAATTCAAAGTTAACCCATCAATACTGCTTTGATAACCAATCCTCAAACCCTAGCAGCAACCGGGGGAGCGACGGAGGTAGCAGCGGCATTGGACGAAGCGCCAGTCAAGAAAGAAAGGAATCCGGTAGCAGGCGAATCTTGTTCATCGAGAAACAAATCCTCGGGAACCCTAAAAGCGCCATGGGCACACACAAGGGCAACGCCAACCATGAGGGCCGAGACAAGCACAGATCCAACGCTAGTGAGGAAGATCACAACAATTGTGGCACCTACAAGCCCGATAAGGGTCTCCCTATCAGAAAATTGACGACCGAAGACAGTGAGGGGCGGGTCTGAAGCGGTACGGAAGAGATAGAGAAACAGCCAAGCGGCGAGAAGACCAGCAAGTATGATTAGAGAGAAGGGATTGGTGAGGAGGGAGATTGCAAGGACCACGGTGACGACAGTGAGATAATTGACACGGAAATAAGTGTAATTCTTGCGAATGCGTTGGGTAGCTTCGGAAATCGACTCCGGCTTGGTGAAGGCGGAGCGGTCAACGAGCTCTGACCAGGGACGACGGCTGGAAAGGCCATTGCGGATGGTGTCGGTAATGTGGTTGATAAATGCACGGAAAGCTGGAGGCGGGCCTGCAATCTGAGTAGCCTCAGCTGTAGCGGTGGTGGGTTGAGGATTGGAGATTGGAAGGACGGCCGGTGATGATGAGGCCATCTTCTTGATGGGTTATATTTCTTTCTCTCCCTTCTTTTCTCTCTTTTTGAATCTTGAGGAGAAGGAAGGCAGCAAGGAAAGATCACAGATATAGGATCAGCRGGATAAGAAGGGAAGGCGGAGATCCAGAGAAGAGAAGTATCGGAAGGTGAGAAATGTGGTGGTTGACACAAGATTTTGATTGCTTAACTAATAAGGTAGTCTGCTATGAAAACCGGGTCACACAAGAAGTCGGTGCGGCGTGACTTTCTGAGAATATGCACTTCTTCGGTCCTATGGTTAGGATTCGGATAAATATTTGAATTAATTAAATGTAAAATTTGATAAAATTGTAGATTATCGATTTAAAATTGATCTGT
>MEJB01000015.1:10817016-10838680 GCA_001752375.1 Rhazya stricta
AGTAGTGAACTTGTTGTAGTAAACCATTTGACCTGAGAGCCGTTTAAGTTGACAATCGACTACCAAAATACAACAGATTTAAGCGAAACAAACGAGAGAACCCGAATGCGAATTAAATATGTTACCCATTATATAAGATGCTATGTACTGTCAAACAAATTTCACATAGATCACAATCCAAGTACTAATACTGCATAGAAGTTTATCTTAATTGTTTCTTCAATATGCTCCTCCAAATAACAGGCAGCTCAAATGAGCAAACCAGCATACRAAGAACAAAATAAGAAACCTAGAAGGTCGATCCATTCCAGCCCAAGTTGGAGCCCTGAAATATGGAAACMAAAAAAAGTGTACATCAGTACCAAGAAAGTAGCAAAACATTATGAAATGTTTTAATATGAATTCATTCAACGGTAGGAGAGATAAGGATCTTCAACATATTCAACAAAGTTTGTCTTAAGAAATAATAGTGAAAGAGGAGCTTCATGTAACATTTGAGATAGACAAAGTTAATTTACATGACCTAGAACTGGTGTAAAGCATGCAGACATTGTGCATATTCTTGACTTTGATGGGCCTAAACAAAGAGCAAGAATGCAATGAGAAGATGCAGAGTGCTATTGACTGTTTTGCAAATACAGTAGGAACTAAAATTGCCTGCCTTAGTGTCATAGAATTTCAGGAAGAAACGTGACTTGGGGATATTCAGCTTTGTCTCAAGAATGTTGGAAATTGCAGCACTTAGTTTCTTATTGATATCAGGAYTGAGCCCYCCAATTGAAACCAACTCACCAWATGCAGCTGGGTGCTCTGTTCCCCCAAATGACATGGGTACAGAACCCTTCAACACAATCATAACATACTGCAAAATGATAACCAAAAGTAGATTTTTAGTACCTAATTCTGGAGCCGTTACTGCAATAACGGATTTGAGAATTTATCTTGTGACATGRGAGTAAGAACTTCAAAAGCTCAATCAAGATTATTCAGAGATTATTACTCAAAAGGCCACAGTCAAGTTRAAGATAACTATTGCCCTCATATTCCAAAAGCAAATTAGGAATTTGAATCAGACAACACCAAAACATCATCATAATCCACTAATTAGTTCATCAGAGTTCAAAAAGACATTGAAATTGCAAGACAGAGGGAGAAAAGCAGCAAAAAATGTTCCTTAAAGATCTTAAATACAAAGTTGTGCAGTTGAAAAATGTTTGATATCAGTTAAAGTCACACCTAGTATTAACATACAAGATGCATTTTCATTCCTGTCGATAGTCATAAGACAATCTCATTTTCAAAGATAATAACAAAGTATCAGATGAAATRACCACCACTAACAGTGAGAATACAACAAAAAAAAAATATTATATATGAGAAGTATCCCCTAAATAACCCAATACCGCCCAAGGAGTTCCAACTTGGGAAACATAACAACCATAGGAAATGTGAGAATGTGGACCATATTTCTCAAAAAATGTTTCCACAATTACTTGACATGAATTCTGGGGCATTTCGAAAGTMTACTACCCCAGAAAAATGGCATAATGCATTCAGTAGTTGGGATAAAATATCATCGAAATAYCATGCTGCAACCATCCAGAAATCATGTTCATAGCATTATGATAAGTCCTCGCATTATTCTCTAAATGCAAGTAATGAAATATAGTGTAAGCAGAAATATCCAGGAAAAGTAGTTAAAAACTCAATTAAATGCCACATATAAAATCTGATTTGCATGACCTCCAAAACTGAGTAAATCAAAGCAATCATCGCACACTCTAGATGATTCCTACAGAGATTATCTGCTCCACCAACTGAATGTTACTACTTAAAATGTCAGTTAGGACACTATACGTCCAACGCATAAAAACAAGTCAATCAGGCTTCGACGACATTCATCTGAAGCTGACACTCAACAGTAATGCCGGAAAAAGTTACAGGTTTAATCAGTAACTCAGAAGAGAAGGACAAGAATGATTTAATCAAGAACTCAAATCACTTACTACTTGCAACCTGCATATTAGCTCTAATCTACACTCCAATGACCTTTCACAGACAGTAGCAGTTCCTCAGAAAGAAAATCAAGGGGATTCCGCAATATCGCAGCAAAAATTAGAAACCAGCTTGCACAACCGAGTAAACGACCACAATAAARCAACAAAATGTAGAAAGTATTTCAGCATTCASTAAAGAACTAGGGTTTTAGAATGCGTACAGCTTCAGGCTTGCCGATGAGCYTGGCAACGGTGGAGGTGGCCTCAGAGAGAATTGAGGAGGTGTCAACCCCCTCGAGGTTCACATTTGTCGAGAGATTCAGGCAAGGCATTTTCGATAATCTGCAGTCGAYTTCAGATGCTGTAGGAAGAGAAAGWGGATGAAACCCTCCCTCWGCTTTCGATCGCTCAAATACATTTTGGCCGCTTTGCCCATTTACCTATCCGCCAGCACATGAGATTTSAGAAGATTCTCGATSATTCGTATTTATATTTATTTTATACCCGACTTTTCTTAGATTGGACCTCACCTSTMGTGTTGATCCGACCCAAAGCTCTAAATGTGAACCCGGAGATGAAACCGGAGCAAACCATCGTGGTACTAGGTGTAGGCAATGTTGACTTTTGTTTAAAGTTTGCTTAAATCTTCTTAAAGTATTAATTATAATATCAGCATATAGATACTAGACAAGTAACCACCTCGAAATGGAGAGAAAAGCTCCTTAATCATGCATAACATTAAATTTATTGGATGCGATAAAATTTATATATCTTCTTAACTTTTAAAAATTATATTTACGTCTATCGAGATTCAATCCTTTTAAGTTTTCTCTTTTCGTTTTTCAACCAATTAATTCTTAAATAGAYCTGAAAAGTAATCAAATCTGAAATGATCTAACCTTATATAGATAATATATAGATGATGCATATAGTCCTAGTGCCTTGAAAGTGAAAAGTCCTCGTCCGACCCCATTAAGATCATGAATAAGAGCTCACGCCCTTTTTCAAGAGTATGTTTCATTACCTTTTCTCGAATCCAACTGAGTTCACAAACGAATTGACAATGACAAAAACTCAATAAATAATTATTTAATACTTTTTATCTTTCCATAATTAAAAAGGAGGAAAGAACAAGTCTATATTACTCATAACAATTGACGCTTTGCCTGGATGGGAAAGTTTTGACAACATCATTAGCATAGAATATTAACCACATCACATGCACGTGTTTTATACTATGTGACCATTTTGAGCAACTTYACCAAGTACTTCGATAGAAACTCCTGAGGTTAATGATTCATATGAAGAAACTGTCTAAGGTATGTTTGGATTGAGGGAGATGAGACACTTTCTGTCCCATTGTTTGAAAAAAAAATAAAAAAATAAGTAGAACGATTTATTCTGAATTACTAGTCATCTTTTTATATAATTTTATGTTTATTTAGAGACGAAACAAACTTAAATCAATACTAAATTACATAAAATTTGTTTTCTATATATCTTTTCCTTAGCCTATGTTGCGATTGAGGAAGATGAGGGAAAAGGAAGAGGGAGTAGATAGAGAGGTGGATGAAATAAATAAGAAAAAGTGAGAAGATTGAAGGTACATTTGGTACGATGAAATGGAATGACTCAAATGGAGTTATGATTCATTCTCTAATTTTAGAACGACTCGATTCTCTTGTTCTGAATTACGAGTCAAATATTTTATCAGCTTAAATTAATAATAATATTATTTGCATAGAAACAATTATTAGGGTTACATAAAACTTGAAATTCAAGAATATCAGCAGTTCACAACTTGGACTGAGTGYGGCCCATTGTAGTATCATAGACTTTGAGGACAAATCTGGTTCTGGGAATGGACAATCTGTTCTCAAGAATTTCTCCAATGGTTGCAATCAGTTTCCTCTTCACTTCCCTAGTGATGCCACCCATGGCTATAATCTCACCCAGCGCCGCCGGTTCCTTGCTTCCCCCGAATGTCATCGTCACCGAACCCTTTAGTAGAATCATCACAAACTATACGCACATGCAAATAAACGAAAAAAATTACATTATTAAGCAGAAGAAAGGCAACTTGTGCAAATCGTGTTCTTCTTTCTTTTTTTTCTATTGACTCTTCTCGACCTACTAAGTGAGTTCGTCTGATTAATACAGCTATAAATGCAATTGGTCTAAGAACCTTAAAATAACCAGCAATCCACATTCAACTATGACGGATTCGATGCAAGTGGTTTAGTTGTTCCCTATAACATCTGGGCAACTTGCTTGAATCTTGATAGGCTACATWGGCCAGAGCAGYGTATGAAGCTGGGGAATGGGGTCTTTTCTTTATGCAGTGTACAATGTAAGAATAAATCCAATAAAATGAAGGTATGGGGGACAAAATGCCTTTCGCGTGGAGAAGGAACTTTTCTTTTTAACTCTTAACGGAAGGGATGAAGTGTAGAAATCCTAAAAAGAATCTATCATTTCCAGGGGAACCATACAAGGAGTTATATCCACTTCAGACTGACTCAATGATGAACTCAGAATGGTGAATTTGTGAAAACCTGACCCCGAGAACTACCGGTCCAGTATGCTTTAACCACTTCACCTCAAAACCCAGAAGAGAGAGTTACCAAGAGAATTGACAAAGCTACTGCCATTACCCAGAAATCAGATTCATTCTACAACATATAGTCTCTGCAACTTCTAGAGAACTCATCCCAAACACATACACAGAGAACACATTTCATTCTGTTGTCTACATAAAGTGAAGGCCAAGCACAACTTTTATATGGAGAAGGAAAACATCATTAGAAACAGAGAAAACGCCCCTCTCTATCCTTAACTGAACTCATAATTGACAAAGTAATCATATATTTCTGGGTTAGAATCAGTTCTTCTCATCATTGGGAGGCTGGTGATGGATGATTCAAACAAGCAAGCAGCCATCAAACAGAAACACAAAGGCAGGCAAAGATGGATAAAKAATGCTTACATTTTCCGGTTTTCCGGTGATTGAAGAGATGACTTTGGTGAGTTCCGAAAAGACTGGATCTTTATCAACTCCATCCAAGTTCACGTTAGTTGATATATCAAGGCAAGGCATTTTTCTTGTTTCGGCCGCCTCTGGTGCCTTGGGGCCGATTGTCGAGGATGATTTATAGCGTACAAAGCTGCAGCACTAAACAAGAAAATCATTACAAGGCTTCGCTTTGCTGGTGAGCACAAAAGAAAATGGGTTCGGAGTGAGTACCAGTAGTACTTTGTTTTTTAGCCTGCATAATTGAAGAGTTCATCCAACWATTTCATACTGCATAAACCTGCGATATATATTAATTCATTATACTATTATAATTATTGTGTATAATGAAAACACAGTTCACCTTTAGATCCATAAAAGTAGCATTCACAATATGTTGACGTTTATTTTTGCTGACTGATATACCAGTTTTGCGGTGACTTTTAGCCTATCCATATTCCTATCTTTTANTAAACAAGAAAATCATTACAAGGCTTCGCTTTGCTGGTGAGCACAAAAGAAAATGGGTTCGGAGTGAGTACCAGTAGTACTTTGTTTTTTAGCCCGCATAATTGAAGAGTTCATCCAACTATTTCATACTGCATAAACCTGCGATATAATATTAATTCATTACACTATTATAATTATTGTGTATAATGAAAACACAGTTCACCTGTAGATCCATAAAAGTAGCATTTACAATATGTTGACGTTTATTTTTGCAGACTGATATACCAGTTTTGCGGTGACTTTTAGCCTATCCATATTCCTATCTTTTACCCGATATATGTAATTTTCTATTCCGACTATTTAAATACTTGCTTAAATGACACCGAGCTTTTGATCCTTCAAATTATTATTTAAATATAAATCGAACTCAAGAAACTTTATCTAATCACTAAAATTAAAAGTGAGCACCACAAGCTAAAACAGCAGAGTTAGATGTAAATACCTACCGGGTGGAGGAATTGGGCGAAGCCACTACAGTGATGGGTCACCACCAGGAGGGGACCGACGAGGACGGCTGAGGAGCACTGCAGGAGTCAAATGATTTCACTGTGGAAGATTACGAGCATTATAACAGTGGATCGACCACTTTGGCCAGCTTGCTTCCGGCATAATGCAAAGGACATCCACCATGAGTGAGTTTTCCCGATACACGTTTGGAGGCAGGCCCCTTAGTTTCCTCTACAGGTATAGGATTATTCTCCCACGCTTTGGATACACGGGTGGGAGTTTGGACATAAACGTGGTGGCTTATATCCCTTAAAGTATTGATAACGACATCTCTATCTTTGTCCTTTGAAATTTTTAAAATTATTATTATTWAATTTTTAATTCACATTTAATCATAAAATGACATGTGAATAATCTATCTTCTTTTCTGTCGCTTTTAATTTTATCGGTATTTGAAATAATTTTATCTTCAATTTTAATATATATTTTTGCTATATCTTTCATAAAATAAAATGTGCATATATTTTTTATTCTTACAATACTTTTTTTATTTTGAAAAAAAATATATATATATACATCGTGATATAATAATTTAATGATATTTCATATTTAGAATTAATGTAGAAGTAAATGAATTAAAAATTAAAAGCGAATAAGAAAGGAGATGAGACAACCTTCTTTTTTTCTTTCTTTTTTTTTCTTTTTTTTCTTCCACCATTCTTTCTTGAATTGTATTATAAAGAAATCTTACCAAATAAGTAAACTAGTCACGGCCCAAAACTCGGTACCATAGTACCTGATGGATTACTAGTTCGAGAAATGGCCCCAAAATACAATATTGTTATATTGGCCCAGCCCATATACCATTTAGCTGCCTCTGCGTCGTCAGCGACGAACGCCGATGGAGCTGCGCCTTCTCTCCGAGTTCGATAAGACGGTATCCCGCAGCTCCGGTAACSAACGTACGCTCTATCTTCAAGCCCTACAGATAGCTCTCTCTCTCATCTCCAACCCCTTCACCTCCCACACCACCCTTTATACTCTCTTCAAAACCCTAAGCGGAATCCTCCAAAAACCTGACACTAACCCCCTCCTCCACGACGACATATTCGCCCTGCTTTCCGCGCTATTGGAGCACCATTCCCACTTCCGCCATGACGTTTGCCTTGCCGTCCGTTCATTTGCACTCTCCCCCTCCACTTCCACATCCTCCCTCGCTTGTTCTCTGTCCATCCTCTTTAACAATGCTGGTGTCATGGATGACTTCGCTGACGAAGCGTTATTTCTCTCCCTTTGCTTTCGCCCTTGCAATGCCTCCGTGAGGCATCGGCTGCTGCGAAACGTGAATAAATTTCGCGTGAGGCCGTCGGTGTTGCTCACAGTGCTTTTGGGTTTTACGAAGGATCCCTATCCATTTACTCGGAAAGCTGCATTGGATGGTTTGACTGTGTTGTGCAAGTTTATTGTGGTTGAGGATCAAAGTCTTATTCAAGGTTGTTATTTCCGTGCTGTTGAGCTTCTTTTTGATTCAGAGGATTCTGTAAGATGCTCAGCTGTTCGCGCGGTATGATATCCACACTTGAACTCTAGTAATTGGAGTTGAATGCTAATTCTTCTATTGGTGTCCGCATCCATACGAATATGTTGAGCGATGCTTTCCCTGAGGATTTGTTATAAAAAGAATATTGAAGCACATTAAATTCTCCAATTGAGGTGGTTCATGTCAGTTTGATTAGAACTTCAGATTGTTTCTTGGCTGTTGCATATAATTTTTTTTGCGCATAATAATTACTTTCTTCTTTAAATCTTTTGCTAGCCAAATTCTTGTTATTCTCGTTGATATTCTCAAGTATTTCCATTGAAATTCGTAGATCCTTCGACTTGTTTCCGTAACAGATGCAAGTGGAATTTTTTAACTCTGCTATCAGATTGTGCAGTAATTCGAGTACTATATGCGCCAATATGTTTATTTTCTTGTCTTTTTCCTTTCAATGTGGTGTATACAGTGTCATATTAGTTCCACATGACTGCACTAGAATTATCATAGAACAACTGCTAAATATTTTGATTTTTGTTATTCACCAGGTTAGTGAGTGGGGACAGCTAATTGTGRCATGCAACCAAATCAAACGTAAAGGTGATTGGTCTAATGCTTTGTTTGTGCAGGTATATTTTAATACATCCTTTTTCACTTGAATTGATCTCGTGATATATGTATTTTCATAAATAAACTCTTACATCTGTTACATTTTCATTCTTATTATGTTTCATGCTTTGAATTAGAGAAAATTGTAATTCCTTAAAATTATTGAGGTGAAATTTGCTCCTTTGTAATGATTATTTTGTATAATGTACTTGCAGCTTTGTTCAGTGGTGAGGGACATGAGTATGAAGGTCAGGCTTGAAGCTTTTCATGCCCTTGCCAGTTTAAGAATGGTTTCRGAGGATATTCTCTTACAGTCAGTATCTAAGAAAGCTTCATCAGCCTTAAAGGATAAGAGTTATCCTGGCCAGTACACTGCTAAACTGTTTGAGTTACCGGCATCATGTGCTGCTTTTGCTTTTGTACATGGCCTTGAGGATGAATTTTATGAGGTTAGAATCATGTATCTGCTGTTTTATTTCATAGTTGCAGCCTTGGAATCAAAGGTACCTTGTAGGTGTGTGCAACTTTGCAAACATATAACTGACTTCTTCAATATAGAGCCATTATGAAAATCATATTACCATTTCTGCATATTTTGGCAGCATTATTTGTGAGTCCACTTTGCCTTCTTTTTGACTGCCCTGAGGGATTTTACTGGAAAACATGTGTAATTGCAACAATATTTGTTCAATTGAAGGTAAGAAGATCTGCCTGCCGTGCCTTGGGTCCATTGGCCATCCTTTCTGCTGAGTTTGCATTAGAGGCTGTAAATCTATTGATGGATATGCTGAATGATGATTCTATAGTTGTGCGTTTACAAGCTTTGGAGACAATGCACCAAGTGGCCATGTCTGGACATCTAAAGGTGCAGGGAGGACACTTRCATATGGTATTTCTATYGCTTTGAGAAGCACCTTTCTCAATACAATATTTCTGGGAGCACATGTGTGTCTTTAGTGGGTCTAGTCTCTTATTGTCTCTAATATCTGAACCCTGATATGGAGCATATGTCTCAAATTAGTACTGTGGCTGCCTTGGTGCAAGTTAGAATTAGTTTTGACATTTCCAAAATCTAATATCAAGCATATATTTCAAATGAGTAGTGTTCACTGGCTTGCTGCAAGTTAGAATTTGTTTTTTGACATAAGTAGCAATTGTTTTCCCGTGAATCTATATTGACACTGCTATAATGTATTACTATATTTTAGAGTGGTACAAAAATGAGGTGAAAAGGTCAATTTTTTTAAGAATTAGTCCGTAAACAGATAAAAGTTGAGTTTGTATTAAGGAATAAGAAATAGTACTTCTATAAAAAATTGACTAATTTGAAAAGATAAATGCATGCATAATTTCACGAGGATATGTATGAATATTAGGTGTGACACTATAAGTTGGGTTCAGAGAAATTCATCAAGATTAGAAGAGAAGAAACCAATTGATGCATTGATTCCATAATTCTCAAAAAGTAGTCCACCAGCTGAGAGTGAGAAGTCTACTTGCTTTTAGTTCCTCCTCAAGTACTCATATGTATTCTTGAGATTAAATGGCATTTAAGTGCAAGTTCCTAACACAATATCCATATGTTAGGTCAGAACATGATCTTTGAATTTTTAACTTATGTACCTTTGGTGTTTCTCTCTAGTTATATAGACTGCATTCATTTTAAAGCAGGGATTTGATTATCTTTCTAAATATATTTAAACAAGAAAGTTAGCTTCTCAGTTTAGATGTATATATTGTTTTTTTCTTTTTTCTTTTTTTTTTTTTTTTTTTTTGGGCAGTTACTAGGGACTTTGGGTGATTGTAGTACCTTAATTAGAGCTGCAGCCAGGAGTGTGCTTCGGTTAACCCAATTGGACAACTTAGCTATGTTTAAATCATGCTTTGAAGGCCTTGTGAAAAATTTGGAATTGTATCCACAGGTATATCTCCTCTGCCGTGCTTCTTTTTCTTTAGCACCTCCAAGCCAACGGTCCTTTATATTAGAGCCATAGCTAGACTAATTGTGCCACAAAGTCCCGTTCCGTTTGAAATAATATTCTCATGGATACAACAAAAGCTCAACTTCCTGAGAGAAGAACAAATATAGCCACTTGTTTTAAATTATTAATTGCATCCAACTCTCTGAAATATTGACAAATTACTGTTTGCCACATTTTCAGGATGAAGCTGATATATTCTTTGTTTTGTTTAATATTGGTCAACATCATGGAAATTTTGTTGCACGCATTATTCAGGAGGCTGCAGAAGAGGTAAATGTATGGTTTCATATATGCTGCAGTAAGTCCAATCTGATACTATGAAGGTTGCCTGATTGAGTTGTTTACTAGATACGTGTATCATAGTGATGGAGGATTTAAGTTTAATCTATTCTATTCATGGATTGAGACATGATATTCGAGAGCAACTTATGGAGAATAACATTCTGAAGGTTTCAGGATGTATTTTGCAAGTTGTTTGACTGGTGTAAATTAGTTTACATTACTCRTGTAGTTTTTCTAATTTACTTGTTTTATTAGCAAGATTATTTTATTAATGTATTGAGCCCGAACTGTAAACTGCTTGACCCAGTTGGTTAGTATAAGGTCTGTTTAGAGCCAGGTATGAGTACTACAAAAATGAAATGAAGAAGTATTATGTGCTTTCTTCTATTTGTGTTTTGATGTCAGAGTCATATTTAATGTATTAATCGTGATGATTGCGTTCAATCGGCCTGTAATCATATCACATCTATATGTTAGATGTCGGGTTACCAAATGTGTTGCTTACCAGTCAACTTGTTTCTTGTTTAATGCTTGTACTTCAGTGGGCAAGTTTGGCCTCCAGCACCATAGGGATCTGCCTGAAGAATATATATTTTCTGCATGTTAGCTAAACTAAATGAAAATAATATTAGAGAAATGTTTCTCTTTTCTAGCAACAAATGACCTGTCTCCTTTTGCTAAATGATAGTTTATGTAATRCTTCAGATAGAACCTTCTTTTGGCGGCATGTTGGGATATGAAAATGCAAGAACAGTTGCATTGTTGGTGCTTGCAGTCTCAGCCCCTGTCTTGATTGAACGATCCATTTGCAGCATTCCAGCTGCAATATTCTCTTATGCAGTGACATTACTAGGGAGAATCTCTCGCGGTTTGGTCGGTATCGTAAGCATGAATGACCTATTGGCTTATCTGTCCCACTGCAGCCGATTCACTTTTGTCTCTATTTCGGAATTCTTTGAAGGAGAACGGCCAGCCTTCCCTGTGGTGAAAGGTGATGGACAGCTCTGGCGGAAAAGTTATGAATTCTATCAGAGTCAATTCRAGAAGATATTGAAATTGATRAAAGKGGSRGTTCAACCAGTTCTAGCTTACCAGCTGGAGATGCATGAAGCAGCAAGGAAGTCTGTGAAGATTATACTTCAAAAGGTTAGAGATGTTTGGCCATTCATTCAATGTGGATGCTTGGATGAAGTTACTCGGACTTTAAGGTGGTAATTTGTTGTTATTTGGTTTCTTCTTGCACGAAATCAGGTTGAGATTAACTTTTTCTCTTCTCCATATGAAGGTGGTCTGCAACTTATGTCATCCTTTCAAGCTTATATYCCTAGGAAACTTCTGAATTTGGTGYTTATGAGTTGTTTCATACTTAGAAAAGTGATGGATTCGAWCTTCACTTTGGAAAATGCCTGTGCMTGCGATGTTATTGTGCAAATGTCTAGAAGCAATGTTAGACTCTAAAGAATTATACATGCCACCAGAAAGTGCAATGTTGTGAGTTTAATAGTTAGCTAAAGGTTCTGCAGATATTGATAGGTTGAATGCCAAATTTTTGCCTTTTCCTTTTGCTTATGTTGAAAGCTGATCTGATCAGGTCTTTATTGACTTTTTGCCTCAGTTCACTTTATGGCTAGATTTGTTGACCGGATTTTACAACTGAAATATTTTACTTTTCTGGCTTATGCAGGAATTGGAAGAAAGAGTTAATGACTTTTTTGTCTGACTCACTTCGGTCGGTAGCTGAGTTAGGTTTTACTTTGCAATATCTGAAAATTTTGAAGTTGCTTGGGAAGGTATGGATGCACTGTATGTTCCCTACGATGGCCCATTCCTCTGGAGTAGCAGAGTTGGAGATCTTATTGAGAAAATTGGACAGGAGCATAAGAGATATGAGGTATGGGTATGTAGGATTGAATAAGGAAGCGGAATTGCATATTTTAGAGCTGATAATAGTTACTTGGACATTGAAGATTTCCTATGCCAAAGCACACTGTTCAGGTGCTACTTTGAAGAAGTTATATTCCACTCTTTCCTGTGTAGAACGTCTTCAAGAAGGAAGTTCTTTGGAGCTTCCAAGTTTTATTATTGAGCAACAGAAGATTCTGCATAAAATTGGTCCCCCAACAAGTGGAACAGTTGGCAATCCTTTTCATCTACGGCAGGCACTCAAGTTTTTCTCTTTGAGGCAGTTTGAGTTATCTGAAATACTCAAGCATGTGGAGGCCGAAGTGGAAGTTTGCAACAATAGCTATGAAAATCCTCTCCGTTTCATTTCTGGGCTACCGGTTGGCATACCATTGGAAATCAAATTATATAACATCTCATGTGAAAATAGGTTGTGGCTGAAAATGACTCTGGGAGAGAAGCTAACTCAGTTTGTATACCTGGATTTGGATGGAGTTAGCAGCTATGATGGAATTAAGAAATTTACGTTTATTACACCCTTTTACAGTACCCCCAAGACAAGCTGTTTCACGCTGAATGTTTGCATTGCAATGGAATGTTCATCCGACCAGGTTCATCTGTTTAACAAATTTGGGGGCCCAAAGCACGAGCTTATGAACCTTTGCAGAGATAAAGAAGTTTATCTCTCTMGGGTGGTTAAATAGTGGCTGAAGTTCTGTGTCAAGTCAGTGGCTGGAAACTAAAGAAGGAAGTGCTGTTCCCGYGCMCTTGGATTCTCTAATATTGCAGTTTTCTGGATCTGAAGAGAGGCAATGGAAATGCCATTCAACTGTGCTCAATTAAGTAATGATGTCTCCTGTGCTAAAATCCTAGTATTTGAGTTACGCCCGAAAGAATTCTTGTATTCCATATCTCTCAAGTCTTGTAAGCTGACAAAAGGATGGAAAAGAATACGGAAGCCAGAATGAGGCAACAGTTTCCTTTAGGATTAGATTTACGCTTACCTTGTCCTGACAAACAAATACCGAAAGCTGGAATGGAAGACTTTTCTCCTAGTCTTAGGTGCTTTTGTACATTATAACCAAATCAACAATGTACAATATCATCCCTAGAATACAAATCTCTACATAATACTATCTACTATTATCTCAATTGACAGAATAAATTGGAGCATGTAAACCACATTTTCTTTTTCTATTTYTCCCTGCATAATACTGAAGGGCAGAGGGAAACATTTCGAATAGAAACCAAAAAGCTCAGCTTCRCATACCTAAAGTGTATACAAATTCTATTTGTTTAGTAACGCATTAGCTGGAGACAAAACCCATTTCTGTAAAGTTTACGTAGATAACTTCACTTATCTCTTCTGTGATTTCTCATGCCAATCCGAATTTGATTAGTTCATAGAATCAGCAATACCATTCAGTCCTGTCCTAAAACAATTGCTGAGCAGAAGCACCTTAGTCCAGTTGCCCGCAAGTTCATCAGCTGCCACCCTTGGCCCTCCTTGTAACATTCGACCTGTAATTGTATAGTAGTTAGATCTTGACCAAAATGAAGAAGAAAAAAGGAACTGTTGGACAGCCAAAGACAGCATCTACATGGAGTTAAAAGACTCTAAGCAAAATGTTCTATATAACTACCTTGTCTACTATTTCTTCACCAGATTTGACCCCTCCAATTACATATATTGAATCCTTCAAAACAGCAGCAGCTGAATAACCCCTGGACTGATTCATTGATTCCCCAGCCATCCATTTCCCAAGCCGAGGATCATAAATTTCAATACTTGGTGACATCGAACTTCCATCATAGCCACCGAGGGCATATCTGTCAAAGCAAATGTCAAACACATACTMGAAACATAAAGCCAAACAAGACGTCTTCTTTGTTAGTACTGGCTTCATGCATGTATTAGAAATTCATAATTTATATTGTTATATGAACTTTTTAACTAGTATAATTATTTCTAGTTTTGGTTCTTGATGGTGTGGATAGCATTTCTTTTTTCCCTTCTTGGTTGTTATGATGAAAGTCAAAATGCCAATTTCGCCATGGTGAAAATTTATGGTTTCAGGTTTCTGTGATTGATAGTATGTTTTATTGAATGATAATAGCTATTCATTTAACCACTAAATGCAATTCCTACATAAAGCTACATTTATTTTGCAATAACTCATTCAACAATGGCTAGCTAAACTCCAAGAGCATATTAGACCATTCAGAAAATGAAGAAACATGTTTAATGTAGATCATGTTTCACCTCATCCACACCTTTATAGTAGCAATAATAGTATGTCAATTCAGGGACCAACCAAAAAAAGGATAAAGAGCATGAGTACTTGCATTATGTAGAGACACTACACACTTGCAACTAGCATTTAGTCTCTACGATCAACATTGAGAAAGGCTACAAATCCCCCTTTATTATGTGCATGCTAGATCCACCATGGAATCAAGAGCTCCCACGAGAATAAGACTAAAAATAAACTGGTGCATAAATTATTTCATACCCAAGAAAACGGAAAGCACCATAGTCCCCAAAGCTTAGGCTCCAATTACACTACACTAAGCCAGTATTTCATATTAAAGAAGGAAAACTTACTTATATCACCTAACTAATGCTGGATAAGTAAATTAAATACTGATTCAATTATAATCATTATGTGGTAAAATCAGGTAAACAGAGAAGAACAAAAGGGAGCTGCAACACTGAATATTGTGAAACCCACAATAACCATTTATAGAAATGAAAGCAGACTTACAACTTTTCGTTCATAACCACCAAAGAGTGACAACCCCTCCTGGTATTCATACTACCAATTCTCCTCCAAGAATGTTCTCTGTGATCAAAACGTTCTGCAGACCTTTGAGAAATAGAAAATTAATTTTAAGGTCCATTTGTTGAAAACAACAACTATAGCTTCCTTTACACACATCACAAGAATCAAGAAGAAACTTAACAKTCTGCTTTGTGACTTACTTCAAATAATTATTTCCGTCATATCCACCAACAGCATAGAGAGCACCATTGAGCTCCGCTGCAGCAAGAGCAAATCGCTTTTTTTTTTTTTTTTTTTTTTTTTTTTTGGGGGGGGGGGGGGGAAGAAGAAGAAGAAGAAGTGTCAACCACATCCACTAATTAGATACGATTGAAACCTAATCATGGGAGCTAATCATATGCACCTAAAGCTAACACAAATTAGAATCCATTCAGCGCACTTAAGACASAGAGAGAACTAGATAGCCAAAGGACTGTTGAGAAAAGAAAGTAAATAATACCGCTGATCACTGAGGCATTTAATAAAGGTTCAAGTATTGGCAACAAGTTCTAGTATTTTTCCCAATGAAGCATACCCTTATTAGCAAGACCCATCCAACAAAAGCCAATACCTATGCACCTTCCTCAATCTACAAGAAGCTAAATCTGTTAAATAACAGACACTGAAGGTAAGAAACATATAGACCCATATTAGCTGTTCCTTTTTCTGCCATTTTAAGTGCAAGCTCACTCAAGGAATATCAGCATGCTAGAATCCTAGTCAAACCTCATGTTTTGACCTTTAGGGGGAAACTCAAAATTCCAATTCTTGGTGATTACTGACCCAATAAGCAAATTAGAAGAATGGCATTGAAAACCATGTCAGTGAATGAGGTGCAGAAATTACCTTCTGTAGTGTAGACTGGGTAGGAATCCAACGTCCAAGATTTATGTCATACATTTCAACATCTGCGAAACACTCAACTCCATTACCACCACCAATTGCAAAGATCTTATTGTCCAATGCAGCACCAGCTAAGCTTCCCTTTTTCTCATTCAAAGAGGGACGAAAGCTCCACTCATTATCTGCTAGATTATATGATTCAACTTCACAAAAAATGGAGTACGTCATTAGAATACATAATACAGAGAGAGGGAGTGAGAGGGGGGGAGAGTGGAAGAGAGAGAGAGTAACAAGCAATACCTGTGTCATACCACAAACTACCATTTCCACCACCAAAGACGTAAAGTTCTCCATTCAACTTTACTACTGGAGAATATGATCGAACAGAATTCATTGGCTTCAGAGTTTTCAATAAATCTCGTGAAGGAGAATACAAATCCAGTGCTGATAACCATGAGACGCCATTATATCCACCTACTAGAAGTATTGATTCATCGAAATCCAGGTGAAGATTGTCAAGGGACTCGATCCCTCCTGCATCTGCATGCACCAAGCAAGGACTTGGAGTCTCCAGCAGCATACATCGGTGTTTTAGTTGGCGGATTTCTTCTTCTGCCTCTAGCTAAAATCCAATGCCAGAAAAGTAAGGAAACATGGACACATAGTTTAATCATATGGACTACCAGGTAACAGGATATGAATCATCTACACAAGCATATCCTTGAAGCTAGATGAGGTCCAAGGCAAGCGCCCTTTGATTTTTCTAGAACACAAACGCAAACCTGAACTCTCTCACTGACTTTAATTGCAAACAAAAGCATACAATTAGTAACATTTTGCAAAATGATTTATTTGTAAATTGCTCAAATATACCACTCTTAACTCTAATTTCTAATYTTAACCATTATCAATTGGAAGGTCTGGATGTAATGCAAAAGAGAATGTTTTATGTGGAAGCAAATTAGCTCCATAAGTGTTAAGATAACACTAGCAGAATAACTAAAATGCATCTTTAAATTCTACATACATGATAGAATTCCTTATCAATGTGCACTAGTATGCAAAAGTACTTTTGCGTGATGGGATTAGTTTGCAGCTAAAGGATTGAAACTCCTCTTACTTTATTTAGCTTCAAAACACACTTGATGTGAAAATCCGCATGCTTATAAATTTCAGTTGACATTTTTGTTCAGCATTGGTTCTTCAATGGTTTAAACTTYTAATTTCTAAACGCAGGAAATTTTACATTGAAAATTAACTTGCATGCCCATAACCTATATAAATAAAAACGCCRAGAAGGGARTGCCAGAAACTTCTACACCAGCAAACTTCAGACCAGTAAATACAATCAAAACTAGTAACGTCATAGATACCAGCAAACTTAAGATTAGTAAATGTAAGAAACAAAAACTCCAGATCTGTAATGTCATAAATACCAGCTTCTTTTCTATCTGATCTGTTTTTTGGATTTGCTCTGTTTTGAAAGCCTTTAGCTCTTCCATTCCTTGTAGCATCTGGGTTAAACACGACAATTGCAACAGAAGTTTTATTAAGATTAGAAAATTCTGTTAGAGACATTTTACCGAGGAAAATGAAAGAATAGCAGTATCACCTGAGCTATGATTGAAGGATAATCAGGTAAGTCACTTCCAGAATTTTTTTCATTCTCCTCTGTAATTGCTTGCTCTGCTTGGGAAAATTCTTGCCCCAAGCTCTGATCACTGCCAGTGGAAATTACTATTGCATGTCCCCTCGTAGATGCATCTGAGGATTCACGAGTAAGAACCAATTCTTTCAATTGCAAGTACATAAGGTCCTTCATGTCCCTATCTGCCACAGGATCACCAAAGGATGACTCAGGTAGCATGTCTTGGCTATTAGAAGACATAGAAGATTCCGAAGCACTGAATTTTACAGATGAGCTTTCAACTTTTCGGGAGACTGCTGGCTCAGAAGATTCACATTTTTCTCTTTTAGTGACTGAGGGCAAAGTCTGGGATATTGATGTCCATTTATTTGCACTCTGAGGTGCAACTGAACCCGGAGCAAATGCCATGGCTGACAGTTTGCATATCAACTTGTTTGTCTGTGCATGATCCAGCTCAAACCAGAAATGGTGTGGATTATAATAGTTGTCCAAAATGATAGGCTTGAACTGTTTTTCCGGCAAAGGTTGACATTGCAGCTTTATACGTACTTGAACCTGTAAAGGCACAACTCTTGAGTATCAGAGTTTTTCTTCAATATAACTCAAAAAGGAAAAGGTGGGGGGTGGGGGGAATGAAAGAGAACCACATGCAAGAAACCTATGATACCTGGGCAGCATACGGTGTTCTCTCAGTGCCATCTGATGTCCATGCATAGGGATTGATATTCATTTGGCCAGAGCTAGCAGCCTCAAAAATGCCATAAAGCTTCTTTTCACTGTAATTGAACAGAAATAGGGGCAAACCAGGGCTAATATTTTTTACATATGAAAAATGCTGAGCAGGCAATCCTGTCAAAATTCAACAGAAACATGAATTTGCAATTAAAGGCATTTGTAAATCAAGGAATTCAGTGATTCAGAAGTCCATAAATTCTAAAGAGTTGGGTCGGGGGGGGGGGGGSGGGGGGAGGGGATCAACAGAAACTGAAATCTCAATCACTGACCAAAGAGCTGTTTGAAAAGACATTCTGTTATGGTGTTGTTCTTGCAACCAAATATGACACCACCAAGGTTACTTTTTCCAAGATTCCTAGCTGTTGCAATGTTGGATGCCTGTTGTGGAGATGAAGGTGCCATTCCATTCAAGAGAAAAGTTTATGTTTTCCTTCCTGCCCCGCTCCTATACGCYCAAGTTGATAAATTCTTGTTAGCCCACCTATATTGGAGGCAAATACAGGTATGACGTTTAATCTAGATATTTATATCAGAAAAATGTTAACAAAAAAGTGAAATGAACAGCAGATGGACACTTATGCAAATTATCAAGTAACAAAGTTACATATCATCAAATACTAAGAAGACAAAACAAAAGATTCATGAATAAATGCTAACAGTAAAGAAACCAAAATTATGTTGGTATTGATTTAGCTTTTATTGTCTGTTTTCTCTGCGCTAATATTTCTTTATCAAGAAGACATATGCTTCATAGGATGCTTCAAATTGAGCACGAATAGGAAACATAGACTCAAAAAGACAAGTCTGCGATATGCTATTTGTTTCAAGTATGTACCAGAACTATATGAACAAATAAAATGGGGAAAATCCAAATCATGAGCTTCATGCCCTACATGATATAGTTGAAATACATTGCCTTGGCCATATGATTATAGTCGTTGTGTTTTAATTGATGACCAACTAAGTCTCTGTAAAGAAACTGTAATGTTGCACTAAGACTTTCTTACATGCTTCTCAGATGTTGTGCTTATTCTTTTGGAATAATGGAGGTTGGAACAAGCAACTTCACAAACTTTGGGCATTTTCATCATATTAATATACATAGAGGTTACGCTTAAAATGCTTATGTAAATCATGTTTTCTGGATATCAGTATSCATATTGGCTCCTCTGCCAGAGTTCCTGTAGAACCAACCAAATCCATGCTAGTAAATATCTCCATGTTAAAAAATCTTGTGTCAATGAATAACAACTCTGCAAGAACTTCAGAACAACMATGCACGAAGAAACTTGTGCCTGTTCCATCATATATATCACAAAAGTTCCACCTTCAAGGAGCTGCAGTAATTTATTTTAGTTTATCTATAAGTCAAAGTTCAAAATTTTAAATCAACATACTCATATTACCAAGGCAGAAAGCTAATAATGTGGAAAATCCATCCTCATAACCTACCATTAACCAAAACCTCCCACCTCCCCCTCCTAACACAAAAAAGTAAAGATTAACCATATCGAATAATCACCATGTCCTCAGCGAATGATGTTATAGTTTTCCTCTTATCTTTAGATGGATGAATATGTTTCCAAAGACACGGGAGCTTTAATAATTCAAGTGTAATTACAAAGTTTTCCTCATTCTCTTATCTGGAAAAATTTTTTCCTTGGCAAACTCATGAATAAAATAGTAACGTACAATTTAAAAGTCTCATATGACTTCAACAATCACACTACATATGAATGAAAATGTAGTCATAATTTTTGTTTAAAAACAAGAACGGTATTTTCATACAATATCATGACAAGAAGTAATTATTCTGCAATAATTGTACCCAATAAGCCAATTCTTTTTTTTTATTTTTTAAATATATATCCTCTACAATGGCGGCCTTTGACAGACCAAAGTTAAGGCCATCCCATCTCATAAAAACTTATCACCAAGGGCCTAAGCAAACACATGCATGAATGCCAACAGTCCATYCACTTATCAAACCTATCCAATCCCACATTGCACTCCGTTACATAAACCCATCCAAACATACACTACCATCCAGAAAAAGCAGAGAAAAAGAATCATGCGAAACGAATTTAACTTTCGTTGCATAAACCCCATATCTCGAGAAGCAWATTCATTTCACAAACCCAGTACTGTCAACATTGGATAATCAGTCATCCCATTACTATAAAATTACATTAAATTACACAAGAACTCAATATAAATCCCAATTCCAAGAATTAATCAAGAAAATCCTGAGTAAGAATACATTTGTGATCATAATACATACGCTTAATATACATGACAATACATACCTATATTCAAATGAATGGAAGTTTCTCTTGTGCCCTGCGAAAGTAAAGGCAAACGGGGAGAGAGAGAGAGAGAGAGAGAGAGAGAGACGGGCGGAAGCAAACTCCCAAGTATCAAAGACGATGATCGGGCGCGAAACGTGAGAATACTGTAGTTTACAGAGCAGTGAAGTAAAGCACAGCCAGCGCACTTCTACATACGGAWTCGAAATAAAGGCGCACTTTGATATGTATAATTACCAACTAGGCCCTGAGCATCTCATTTTTTACAAAAATTGTTYAGAAGTTGTAGAAGAATTTAGAACAGGAAATATTAGCAACTTATTTGGAAAATTAATAAAAGAAAATGAAGATTTCGACCCGACTGATAATCCAAATCAGTATTTAAAATTGAATAAATTAAAAACTTATCAAATTAAAAAAGTTTAATAATAATTAATTTATTTTATGAATTTTCAATTATAGAATGAATTATGACATATTTAGTAATAATGGCTTAAAAATCACAAATTATGAAAAAATGTATTTTTGACATATTTAGAATGAATTACTATTGTACCCCTTAAAAATGTAATTAGATTTCCACGTCTATTCTGCGTACTGTAAATATTCCCTTCAACCAGAGAAATATCTGTGCTTTTATTGCTCTGCAAAAGTGAC
Organism: Rhazya stricta; assembly: GCA_001752375.1. Lineage (NCBI taxonomy): Eukaryota > Viridiplantae > Streptophyta > Magnoliopsida > Gentianales > Apocynaceae > Rhazya > Rhazya stricta. The sequence goes on from MEJB01000015.1 coordinate 10,838,304, forward strand.
GAAGTAAATTTTTATTTATTTACCTGTTGTAGAAAAAAAAAAAATTATTTACCTACTCTAGAAGCTTTGACATTTCATGGGAATTAGAATCACATCCTTGAAGTTACAATTATTACTAAAAAGGAGTTACAATTATTTAGTTGTAACAATTTTGTCCTTSCTACATATTATCAAACACATTAATGAAATTTTCACACACTAATTTGGAATAGGAGATTCAACATTCATCCATAGAATTCCTTTCATATATATAATTTTAATCATGTGCTTGGCACAAATAATATGAAGACTCGATCCATTTTATGGGGTTAATTATTGTTTGATACGATAAATAATGCATTAAAAATATCTAYTATAGAAAAGTTAAATATTAGRWT
>MEJB01000015.1:10838705-10933446 GCA_001752375.1 Rhazya stricta
AATCCCATCGTTTCGATGGGCWTATTATCCTTTTTGGAGCAATAAAAGATATTCTTTCGATCCAAAACTTTATTTGGATTAGGGTTTGAAGGAAGCAAAATTACTTAGTTATAAAAAGATTGTTTAATTAAAGAAGTAGGGAAAATGAAAAAAAATTAAAATTAAATTTATTTATTGAGTGTAATAAAGGTCTTAATTGTATTTGTAGTTATAAAATGGGTTAGTCCAAACATAGCCGAAGAGATATCATTATAATTTATTCAAATATTTAACAATAAGTATGATAGTGACGAGTTTAAACTTATATTGAATTCGATACGCTTTTTCTTTTTCTATTACTTTAATAAAATATTTTTTTTCAAAAAAAAGTATATTTTGATGGAAGAGCAAAGATAAAATATTATATCGAAGAACGTTTATTAATTTTTTATTTTTGGAGCTTAAAGTTTAGAACGTTAAAACGATAACCCTCGACAAACAGTGACTATTCTCCTCTGCTTCTTTCATGAGGCCAGGAGCTGCCGTCCATCTTCAGCTTCCCACTCTCTGGGAGTAACAACTGCTATCAGTATCGTAACTGTCCAATCCAACCAATGCACTTCCTACAATTAAGCTTGTAACTGTCATATATGAACTATTTTTCGGAGAAAACTAAGAGACCCTCAATATTATGGGAACGAAAATATTTCTGCAGGAAAACTACAACATGAGACATTTGCGTCTAGCCAGTCCACTTGCCCTTCCACAACAATCTTGATTCTCCACCACCACCTCCACCACTGCCGCCGCCACCTCCTTCACTTGCATGTTCGTTAAACCAAATCGTCTAACAAGAAGAAAGACGAATTGATTGTTTCCTTTGATCTTGGAAAGGTCAATTAATCCGTTACCAAGGCCATTGCCATTGGAAGTTTCAAAATTTGATCTCTTGTGAATGAGAAAATCTYGAGTTTTGTCGTTGTTTTTTGAGGACAATGGTCCGCTGCGGTGATGGCGGACATAGTGAAACAGATATTGTCGAAACCAATACAACTGGCGGACCAGATCAAGAAGTCAGCCGACGAAGCCAGCTCTTTCAGGCAAGAATGTCTGGAAATCAAAGTCAAGACAGATAAGCTTGGAGGCCTTCTGCGACAGGCTGCGAGAGCCAGTAATGATTTGTATGAGCGTCCCACTAGACGTATCATTTATGAGACGGAGCAGGTTCTTGACAAAGCCCTTACCCTTATATTCAAGTGCAGGGCCAATGGCTTTAAACGCGTATTTACCATCATCCCAGCTGCAGCTTTTAGGAAAATCTCTCAACAGCTTGAGAATTCCATCGGTGATGTATCTTGGCTCCTCCGTGTGTCCGCCCCAGCGGATCGGGACGATGAATATCTTGGGCTTCCGCCAATTGCTGCAAATGAGCCAATTCTATGCCTTATATGGGAGCAGATTGCTATTCTGTGCTCGGGTTCGATAGACGAACGTTCCGATGCGGCTGCTTCTCTTGTCTCATTAGCTCGGGATAATGATAGATATGGGAAGTTGATCATAGAGGAAGGTGGAGTTGCACCATTATTGAAGTTGGCTAAAGAAGGTCGAATGGAAGGTCAAGAAAATGCAGCAAGGGCTATTGGACTTCTCGGACGCGACCCTGAAAGCGTCGAGAACATTGTTAATGCAGGGGTTTGCTCTGTGTTCGCGAAAATCCTGAAAGATGGTCACATGAAGGTTCAGGTTGTAGCTGCCTGGGCTATCTCCGAATTGGCTTGCAATTACCCAAGTTGTCAAGATCACTTTGCTCAGAACAATATTATTCGTTTACTGGTGAGTCATCTGGCTTTCGAGACTATCCAAGAGCATAGCAAGTATGCCATTGCCAGCAAACAGACGTTGTCGATTCACACGGTTGTGATGGCTAATTCCAATTCCAACAACAACCACCAACATAACAACATCAATGGTCAAGATGATGACCGGCTTAAAAGTAAAATATCACATCCAATGGGGCATGACATGACAAACAACATCGGCAATGTCGTTGCCAACACTATAGCCAAGAAATCATCTGGATTGCCAAAAACCCAGCAGTTCCAGGATAACAATTCTGGGACCAATCCCACACATAAACAACAACTCCAGAATCCACAGCGCCACCACGCAGCCTTAGTAGGATCTAGCATTAAGGGGAGGGAGTTTGAAGATCCTGCTACTAAGGCACAAATGAAAGCTATGGCAGCCAGAGCCCTTTGGCACCTCTGTACGGGAAATGTTACCATTTGCCATAGCATCACTGAGTCAAGAGCACTTTTATGCTTTGCAGTTCTGTTAGAGAAAGGGCCTGAAGAAGTTCAATACAATTCGGCAATGGCATTGATGGAGATCACAGCCGTAGCCGAGGAAAATGCAGAATTAAGACGCTCTGCTTTCAAACCGACAGCACCTGTCGCTCGAGCAGTCGTAGACCAGTTCTTGAAAATCATCGAAAAAGAAGATCCAGACCTGCTTATTCCCAGTATCAGGGCAATTGGGAACTTGGCTAGGACATTCCGAGCAACCGAAACAAGAATTATAGGACCATTAGTACGCCTCCTGGATGATAGAGAACCTGAGATCATTAGCGAGGCAGTTATTGCACTCACGAAGTTTGCTTGTACAGACAATTTCCTTCATGTAAATCACTGCAAAGCCATAATTGATGCAGGAGGAATCAAACACCTACTTCCCCAGGTTTATTTTGGCGAACAAATGGTTCAAATTCCCTCACTAATCCTCGTTTGCTACGTTGCCATGCATGTCCCAGACGATCCATTACTGGCTCAGTCAGATGTGCTCATTGCTATTGAATGGTCTTCAAAACAGGAGAATCTGATGCACGATCCAACTGTTCAAGAACTAGTAGCAGAAGGCAAGAGGAGTTTGAATTTCTATCAGACAGGAGTTACACACCATTGATTTAGTTATGTGGAATGCTTTTTTCGAAGTTTTGAACGTTTCTTAGCATAGTTTCTTCTTTGGTCATGGAATGTTTTGTTTATAGTAAAATAGTAAATTCGGTAGCGGATAGACTGAGGCTACTCATGGCGAGCCAGAATATTTACCGTAGATAAGTTTTAATTTGATACCCATCGATAAATTTTTGTGTGGAGTATAATATGTTTTATCAAAAATAAATAATTTATCGAACGCCTATATAGTATAACACTTTTCATGAGCAACTTAAATTTATAATTCAAAATAAAATCAAATATCTTAATTATTCAAAGTATAGCCTTAGTTGATTAAAGATATTATTTATTACATAAATATTTTCGTCCCTTCATATATTAAAAAATAATGATACTACTAGAATAAGAAAAAGTATCAATCATTTTATAGTACGACTAACTTTTTATTATTTATTTATTTTTCGTGGGACTGATATATGAACTATATATGACATTAGAAGTCAATAATTGCAAAAGTGTAAATCACAAAGAAAAAGATAAGAAGTGCAAAAAAAGAAAAGAAAGTGTAAGGAGATAAAAGTAATTTCTACTTTGCCAAACTTTCAAAGATTTCCATTTTTGCCTCAAAACTTCACTTCCTTTGAGATTTTCACTGTTTCACTAACTATTAGTTTTACTGCATTCAATTAGTTTATGTCAAAAAGTGACCTCACCACAATCTCTTTTAGGGGTAGCATGGGAGAAGAGAAATGAGGAGAAAAGAAAATATTTGAGTGAAATGGCAAGTAAACTTTTAAGTGCAAGAAAAGGGAGAGAAAATAAAGGATCGATAACTTTTCATAGTGCTCCAATAGAAGGAAGAAAAGATGGATGAGCGAGTTAAATYYTGATCAATTTTAGTGTCGRTAAATAAAATAATCATWTACTRTTTAAATTTAACATATATTAAAGAAGGATAAATTTRTAAATTATTTTAAAAGCAAACGGGCTTTCCTTAYTTATCCAAACTCCAAAAGAAAAGAAAATGAAAATAAAGGATTTTTTTGGGTATAAAAACAATAATCAGAGGTATTCTTCGTGTATGAATTTATCATTTGAGACAAAATAATAAAATTTAAATAATATCAATGTTCAAAGTTTTACATAAGCTGAGATCGTGATATCATTTCGTAATTATGCAGTTTGGCATAATATCAAAAGTAAAAGTMGTTGAAGGCGTGAAAAAGATTATTAGTTAAAATGAAAAATGAATTAATACTCACCTTCTTGTATTAAAGACAAACACTATTAATGACAAACTCGTGTAATAAATAATTCAATAATCAATAATAAAAAAAGAGTAATTAATATTATTTATAATTAAATATAAATTAAACTCTCGAAGAAAGTCGAATATGTAAATGTGAATTTTTATTTCTTTAGTATTTATCACTCGGACCATGTCCCATGGTCATGGAGTAATGCCCACTTTTTGAACTATTAAGAGAGTGCTAACAAAGTACTTTACCTAGAAATTACCCAAATTAAATGGTAAACAAAGTTAAAAAAACAAATAGGAAAAAACAGAGGAATTTCCCCCAAAGTCAAGAAAGTGTAATTGGTGATTGGTGCAGTTGTGCGCCTCTGTTTAAAGCTCCTTTGGAAGTTCACATTCAAACTTGAAACTGCACCGCGGCTCGGCACACAGTAATCATGTCACCTCACGCACAATAATTTATACTCTCTCTCTCTCTGCTTTCTCTATCATCTCTTTCTCTCTCCCCCGCCTCTSTGTTTTACCTCTGTTCTCTCATTCCATCCTTTCTCTTTCACTCTGCAAACTGCACCCATCACTGCATCATCCTTTTTCTTTTCCCTACATTCGAAAAAATTTTCAATACACACGGACAACCACGTATTGAAAAACAAGATTTTTCCCCCTACCACAATCTCTGCATTTGCCTTTGTCTCTTGGATTTTGCTATCTATGATGGAAGCTTCATCACCTCTGTCCGTGCAGCAACCTCTTCATCTCCACCAAGACTCAAACCCGGAGTATTCTCCTTCTCCTAAACCTTTGAAGAAAAGCTTTGTCACTTCTTTGATGGAAGCTGCCACGTTGCGCACGCCTTCCTTTAAGGAAGACACTTACTTTGTCTCTCATCTGAAGTCATCGGAGAAGAAGGCGCTTCTAGAACTGAAAGACAAGCTTATGGCAGCTCATGGACCTGATTCCATGTGGGGCATTCCTTTGTTGGGTGGTGATGAGAGGGGTGATGTTGTACTCTTGAAATTCTTGCGTGCAAGAGACTTTAGAGTTGCAGATGCTCTTCACATGTTGCTTAACTGTTTATCTTGGAGGAAAGACTTCGAAGCTGACAAAATCTTGGAAGAGGATTTGGGTTTTAAAGAGCTCGAAGGGGTYGTGGCCYACATGCACGGCTACGATCGGGAGGGGCACCCGGTTTGTTATAATGCTTATGGGGTGTTCAAAGATAAGGACATGTACGAAAGGATCTTTGGAGATGAAGAGAAGCTCAAGAAGTTCCTGAGATGGAGGGTTCAAGTTCTTGAGAGAGGTATTCAGCTTTTACATTTCAAGCCTGGGGGTGTTAATTCTATCATCCAAGTTACTGATCTCAAAGACATGCCTAAGAGGGAGCTACGAGTCGCCTCTAATCACATTTTGTCTCTCTTCCAAGATAATTATCCCGAGATGGTTGCTCGGAAGGTATTCAAATTTTCAGATGTCACTGTTTCTTTTCTCTTTAAAAATCTTTCCTTTTTCACAATGTTGACTAGCCAGAATAACCCCTTTTCTCTTTTTCCTCTCCTGGTATGGTAGATTTTTATCAATGTTCCATGGTACTTCAGTGTGCTGTATTCGATGATTAGTCCATTCCTGACTCAAMGAACCAAGAGCAAGTTTGTGATCTCCAAGGAAGGAAATGTTGCCGAAWCACTTTACAAGTGAGGATCTTCGGTGCATCTTTTCTCTTTTCTTTTCTTTTCTCTATCTTCTTCGGCTATTATATGTATAATTAACTGTTTCTTGTCCTTATTGCTCTGCAAAAAATCGTATTTTATTTAATAGTAACTCATTACATGATAATGAATGTCTTCTGCTGTGTAATATACGTAGTTTTCTATTCTTGGATCTTAAGATTGTGTAATGTGATAGCTTTCCAATTCAAAATTCATCTGATTTCAAATTTCAAAATGTTTTCTTTCGGCTAATCGCCATGTTTGACTGTTCTTTTCTCTTTCCTGCAAACTTTTTGTCTTTGCTTGACTGARTTATTATTTCTTTTGAACTAAAATCCAATCCTCTGGCCAGGTTTATAAGGCCTGAGGATGTCCCTGTTCAGTACGGTGGACTCAGTCGACCAAGCGATGTCCACGGCGGCCCGCCAAAGCCAGCTTCCGAGTTCACTGTTAAAGGAGGGGAGAAAGTCAACATTCAGATTGAAGGCATCGAGGTTTGCCAATCTGTCCTTTTTCCTTAATTAACTAAACTAATTTTCTGCTTTAGATAACATCAAATAAGTATGCATGCTAGCTGGAGTTCCCCATCATGCCTCTCGCAATTATTAGGTCCAGTGTTTTGGATGCATAGAGAATTTTCTCAAGGCCCTTGGCAAGAAAATAAAATTCTGCTAAGTTTGTGAATGGTTTCATTGATAATGTAGGCGGGTGCAACAATATTATGGGACATAGTGGTGGGAGGCTGGGAATTGGAATACAGTGCTGAGTTTGTACCAAATGCAGAAGGCAGCTACACAATAGCTGTGGAGAAGCCCAGAAAGATAGCTGCCAATGAAGAGGCAATTCGCAACTCCTTCACCCCAAGAGAAGCTGGAAAAATGGTGCTGTCTGTGGATAATACAGCCTCTAGAAAGAGGAAGGTTGCTGCTTATCGGTACATAGTTCGCAAATCAGCTGCCATGTAGGCCCTAACCCTGATGAACACTGAAGAGCTTTGTTTTGGGTTTTCTTTATTATTTAGAACTTTTTGATGAGTTCAATTAATGTTYGCCATCTTTTCTATAATATCTATACCTCTAATTAATGTTATGTACTRCMATAACATTGCTGTAAAAATGGTAGTATTGTGATATTGTTCTTTGCTTAACATGTACCAAGAAGACTCGACTTGCTGTCTTTTGAATGATCAAGAACACTCCAAAGATTTTACCTCTGTGGTCAAAGAAACAACTCTAGTTTTCCTTAGAGAAGTGACCACACTGTAAGAGCAGTAATAGTAGCTGTATGGTTTGCGTACGCATGTGTCTAAAATGATGAGAGGMAGCCGTGAATGCTTTACTTTTCTGCTACATGTGGGTCTGCAAGAAAAGACCTTAGAAGGCCTTGTGTCTCTATATGTGGAAGGAGGAGGAGGAGTTGGTTGCTGGTCTCTCTTAGCTTGTGTTCAGTCGTCCGTTCTTTTCTTTTTTAATACGTGCTTTTTTGGGAAGTGAAAAAGAAGAAARGTGTGTTAACAGAGGGGAAAGAAACCCTCGCTGCTCTCATCTCCCTTGTTGGTGTGGGGGTTTTGGATTGTTTTGGACCAAAGTTTCAATAAAGCAATAGTGGGGTCTCTGCTTCGAGTACGTTTTGTCAAGTGTTTGATCATTTTTTCCTCATCTTCTTCTGGCAGATTCTTGGGTACAGAAACGATGATCTGTTTCATCTTTTTATCTTAAAATGCACTGCCTAGGGAGGTCGGAAGAAGATTCACCGTTGGGTAATTCCTCCCAATTACCTGTCGTCCGGAAATCTTTTGTTTCTTTTGCTAGTAGTTTCTTCCCGGCGTTCTTGGCGCATTTCGTCCTCGTTTTGGCTCTTTTCGTTGTACCTGTGATTCTTCTATAAGATGTCGCTGTAGTTGCAGTCACGGCTATAATGACCAGCAATAATTGGTTTTTGGACCTACTTTCTCAAGCTAAAGGGTTTTTAATGTGCTTTGTGCAAATTAGATTTCAGCCTCATTATACCTTGCCTCATACCTCTTCTTCGATCCATTCGATTCCGATTTATAAATTCGAATCAGACTTGATCAAAGGATCAATCACTTTAAAGTTGTGTAATGTCGAAGTCTAGTTTATAAATTCGAACCAAACATCACAGTCAAACTTGATCACTTTATAGTTGTGTGCGAAATATTCACATATTGTATTAGCAACTTCGTACACATTCATGCTCCCACATTAGCAATCTAAACTCCTATTAGGTTCTCCTTTTTCATTTATCAAAGGAACAAAAATAAGAATCGGACATAAAATTCATTCTTTACTAATACGTTTTAGGAGTTTTTTATTACATTTTCCTATTATATTCCCTACTATAATATCTTTGATATCAATCAAAGTACTCCTTTAGCACCTCTTCTTCTCTAAGTTAATATATATATATATCATTCTCTATAATATACACTCTCTCTCTTTAACACCAATTAAAACATAATATTTATATATCCTTAACTACACCGGTGCTTGTTCTTTCCTATCTCATGAGTTAAAAATATATACATGTCCTCTAATTAGTATAGCAAGAAAGTAGACTAAAAATGTTAAAATATGTATACTCATCCTCCTCTCATTATCGGATAGGAAAATGTATTAAAAAATTTGTTAACCTACTTATACTTTTAACTAATGGACCATCATTCAAAATTGGTTTGTGGATTAGGTTTTATACCCTAGGCCCAACTTAGCTAAATGGGCTGTTCTTCTCTCGGGCATATGTTTTTAATGGTTTAGCTTCGGATGCTCGGATCCATCCCATAGGCCCACCTATTCAGTCTTACCTTCTCCCCTTTTCTAGTTTATCAACATGGACCATTGTAGTGTTTCCTGGACTGAGCCGAAGTTGAGTTTGGGCTTAATTATTGAACCCGAACKAGATTCGAATTTAGCTGGAATATAGACATATTCAAGTTCGGCGTGTCAGGATATGAAATAAATCAATGTATTTTTTAATTTTTAATTTCAGTCTAATTTTATTAATTGAATCATGAATGAGGTTTATTATATTTTTTAATTGGGATTAAGTAGTGATATTTTATTCATTTTCTTTTTTTCTGAATGTAAGCTTAACTTGAAATGAATTTATATTCATTTTATAATTTGAGAACTTCTAGTGTGCTTCCTAATAAATAAGGGAATGATATATGATAATTATACTTTAATTAATATATCGAGAAAATATGGTCAAGTGAATTTTCTTATAACTCATTCGAATGAGCTCGCGTTTATACAACACAATATTAATTTGAAATGAGCCCATAGTGATTCATCCAATTAACCCACTTAATTTGGCTATAAGTTTTGAACCAAATAAAAAATAATTCGAGATGAGTTCGGATTTATCAGCAGAATAATGCACGTTATAAGATATGAGATCATCTCTTTAAGTAGCTTTGGCTGAGGTTGGTGCAAGGGCAGCCTTCCAAGTTCTGGAGTAGTATGTGAATGGCGAACGTGGCAAACCAAAATGAGAATCGAGAAGGATGTGTGACACGGTTGCGATATGAAGAGAGAATGCTGGCTCTCTCTGGAACGGGTCAGACAAGCAAGCATGACGTGTACTTGTTSGGTTTCCATTTCCTTATTGCATGCAATACCACCTGCTTTTTATACTCTTACTCTCTTTYATCTTCTTGGATTCCCATCYTTCCTTGTTCGTGGGAAAATTTTCTTCTTTATGACTGTGTAGAAGAGTAGAGAAGACKGAAGGWAAATGGCTCAGGCTACTTTCACACACGATGGAGAAAAGATGAAATCTTTTAAGCTATTGWGTGGGCATACCATTCCTGCTGTTGGCATAGGTACTTGGAAATCTGGTCCACAAGCCGAAGACGCTGTATATACTGCCCTTACCGAGGTACTTGCTTCTCTTTTTGGTATAATTGAACTTATAGCCTCAGTGCTTCGTGCTGGTTGTAAACTCAACTGGGATCCATTTGGTTGTGCTGCAATTCTTGTCGGTTAATTCTGAATACATATATTGATAATACCATTTTGGAAATGACTCGTATAATCAAGGGGATCCAATTTAACATCGAGTAGTCTGATATAAGGGGTTTAAAGTCCCTTTCTCACTGGGTTCAGGTTGAAAATTGAGTCCATTTTCTTTGAGAGGTKATGATGCTAAACCAGGCRGAAGAACAGATTGTGTGGCTTCATTGAATTCTATAGAATTTCTTTTATCTAGCCTGCTCGAGAAATGATATTGGATCATAGCATATACCTCCGTATATGGGGAATGGGGTTCCTCTTTCAATTGATATGAATATGATCGGTTTTCTCTATTGTTCTTAATCCTGTATTATGATTGAGCAATTGTATGAAATCTGATTTGCATGATACTGCAGAATAGAGTTGTGGCAAGGCCAGGGTTGCTAGTCCTGGGATGTTAATTATTCAMGTAATATTCCAAAAAGAATAAAACATTCGTAACTTGCACGTACACGAAGTACCCATCATATTTTTGTTTAAAAAAAGATGTGGTGGGTTTTAAATTAGAAATCCCTCACTAAGATATCCCTCAAACTGTTGTTTTGTCAATTTTGGTGGCTGCAGGGCGGTTACAGGCATGTCGATACTGCTTGGGAGTATGGAGTGCAAGAACAGGTAGGTCTTTTGTAGTTTTTGAAATTTTTCTCTGGAAACGGGCCTTCAATCCATTGGAGATAGACCCATTCTTTGATCGAGCATAATGAGCCAAACTTAATTTAATGAGTACTAATATACATCTAAGCTGTTCATCTTTGTCATTCCAAGAGCAGAACTATGTGGAACTGGATTACGGATTGTAGTTTCTAGCGCTCTTGCTATTGCAAACACAAGGATCATTCATACCTGAGATTTAGATTGTCAACATATATAGCCACCCAATGCACATAATTCATTCAAGTCAATACCATGAGAAAAAAGAATTCTATAAAAGAAGACAAAAAACACAAAGAGACTTTTGAAGTGATCCTGGTGAGTCATCATGTTGGATCTTTAATCCACAAATATCAGTAGCAGTAGTAACGTATAGTTTTCATGAAAGCTGTTTCGAGTTACATTATCAGTTCATTTCTCCCTTTTAGGTAGGGCGGGCAATCAAGAGAGCTCACCATGCAGGTGTTGAGAGGAAATCCCTATTTGTCACATCTAAGTTATGGTATGCTTGATTGCCTTTACCATTATATTTCTGCGATATCTAGAGTGAGTTGGATGATGTAATAGAAACATTACTACGTTCCTGATGTTGGTAATAGGTGCACAGAGCTATCACCTGAAAGAGTTCGGCCTGCGTTGCAGAATACACTTCGAGAGCTGCAGCTTGACTACGTTGATCTTTACCTGGTAATCAAGAGATTGATAATTGGTCTTTTTTTTAATTACTATTAGTATACAGACTGCTAATGTAAACTTACCTGAAATTCTTCCTAAAGATCCATTGGCCATTTCGTCTACGAGATGGAGCGAGCAGGCCGCCAGAGAAAGGAGATGTGTTGGATTGGGATATGGAAGGAGTTTGGAGAGAAATGGAAAAGCTGGTGACGGATAAGCTTGTAAGATGTATAGGAATCTGTAATTTCACCGTGACGAAGCTTAATAAGCTAGYAGGACTCGCTCGGATAATGCCTTCTGTATGCCAGGTAATGTTGTCAATTCGACTAAACAATACTGGGTAGTGAGAAACTTGTTCTTTCTGTTTTTCCTTTCTTTTTTCATATTTTTCGTCTAAGCACGGTGAGATGAGATCTCAAATATTTGTTCCAAGTCCAGATGGAGATGCACCCTGGATGGAGGAATGAAAAAATGCTTGAGACATGCAAGAAACATGGGATCCATGTCACTGTAAGATTACTAAATTGGTTTTTCTTGTTGAGTTGGTCATTTTCATGTAGAACCATATGAATGTCTGTCTCTCTCTCGTGGTTGAGTACCTGTTTCTGGTGCACTTTGTTGTGAATAGAAATGAAACAGTACCTTGAACGTTGCTTCACAAGGATCTGAAGTAAACTGCTCATCTCAATTCTCAATACAATAAATCTTCTAATGACAAGATTATTTCTAGGCTTATTCACCATTAGGTTCCCAAGCCCGCGATCTTCTCCATGATCCTGTTGTAGCGAAGGTAGCGTGTATGCTAAACAAGAGTCCAGCACAGGTGCTCGTAAGGTGGGCTATACAAAGAGGGACCAGTGCCATCCCCAAATCATCCAATGCTAACAGGTTGAAAGAGAACATAAAGGTGTTTGAGTGGGAACTCCCATCACAGGATTTCAAAGCTCTTTGCAGCATCCCTGATCAGGTAGCTTCTTCATTTGCTAATTTTTCTCTCAAAACACATTCTGAAGTGTTCCAGCAGTGCATAGATAGGAATTATTCTCATAGATGGTCGGTATAGAAACAACTTTCCTCCTACTATTTGATTGCCAACTGTTGCACGAGTTGTGGGGCCTAAGTACCAAATGAAACTTGATAGTGATATGACAAAAAGTTAAAATGAACTGAATTCCTAAGGAAGTCAATTTCTTTAGCTAATAGCATAGCTTTACCATTGAAGAATGACAAGTAAATTAGATCTTGATTCTTTACATTGCAAGCACTCATTGGAGTTGTCTTGGTTGAAATTTTTGGAGATGATGTATTCTATAAGTATCTGTATTGTTTGGTCTCATGGCAGAAGCGGATTATGGATGGTGAGAACTTGTTCGTGAATAAGACTCATGGACCATATAGGAGCACGGCAGAGTTGTGGGACAATGAAGATTGAACTTCCCCAATTSAAAGATGGGGATACGGAGCKGATATCATCAAGTGTCAGCTTCCTACTTTTTCTTCCAACCGTTTCGTGCCATTTGATGTGGTGAAGAATAGTTTTAAGCAGCATAGTTTCGAACACTTGTATCTGCTGTATGGAAGAAGCTCTAGAGTTTCTTTCCCCTCCTATAGATTTTATGCTGAATGTCTCTTTTCAACTCTAAGATGTGCATTGTTTTCCATTTTCTACTTCTATTATGTCATTTTGACTCAGAAAAGCCAAGAGAAGCCAAGAGATTTTCACTTTGCCCTTTGCCCTTTGCCCTTTACAAAACAGCATTTCCTCTGACCATAGCTTCATTTACTAGCAAGATTGGCATAGATGAGCCTGTGCTATGGCTCAATCTCAGTCACCCTCGCATCTGATTTGGTTCTGAGTTTTTAAAAGCCATTTGGTATTGCCTGCAAAAAAGGACTACAAGGACATTTGAGGCTGTTGGTTTGTCCACGATTAATATGTAATGAATATATACAAGTATCCACCATGTGGCAGACCTATTTCTACGTTCTCTCTCAGGTTACAGACTTTTAGTTTCGAACCAGTATGAACCATGTCAAGATTTTCTTCAGTACGTAACTCATGAACGCCTCGACTGTTATCATCAAGATGAATGCATATACAACATAATTTGCGTCATCTTATTTCTGAACGTCTTCAGAGCTCTTCGTTGATCTTCGCCGTCTTCTTCGAGCAGGGGTATTGGGATCGCCGTCTTCTGGGCTCTCTTTAACTTCACAGTTCAATACAGTCTCCAGGGCATCATCAGTTTTCGCACTTGCATGACTGCGAGCTTCAAGCTCTGTATAGTTTAAGCTCAGTTCAGTTACTTCCGATATAGATTTGGTTAACAGTGGCCTCTGGCGTTTGAAAAAGAGGCATGTCACTGCACAATCATCGATCTTGGCACAAGGATACTTATATCTCCAGGCTCGAACGGCACGATCCACCAATAGTTTAGCAGCCATGGATCGCTTTCTTGCTGAAGCAACTATTCTGATCACCTCAATGTTTGTTAAAACATCCCAAACCTGCATAATAAAGGAAGTAATGATGACAGGTGATCGGGGAATGAAAGAAGGGAAATTTTATCTTGAACTTTACCCCATCGGTTGCCAAAACCACAAATTCATCTCTCTCTGAAAGTCGTCTATAGTATATCTCAGGAGTACAGATAAGACCAAAATCTTTCAAACAAAAGTCTCCAAATGCCCTGGCCATAGCTAGACCAGGGCAATCTTCATCGGGCATCCATATTCTGTATACATTTGGCTCTCCTTCCATTGCCATAACTCTACCCTGGCAACTTCTAATCCGTTCCACCTCACCTGATAGAGATCACAAGTTGTTACATGCAGCAGGCCAAAGCAGTGACAAAAGCAGAACTCAATCTGGCCCTGGTGGTTTTCCTTTTCTCAAATGAGAGAACATACCTGGAATGTTCGGCTTCAGGTCAACTGTGAGTTGCACAGGAACCAGTTTACCTTGATCGTCTGTGGTGCACATAACAGCCCGAGAATCGCCCAAATTCGAGATAATCAGGTGATCTTTCTGAAATGTTTAACAGGTAAAAGATGAGATTCATGATTCCTTTTATCATGGCGTTTTCTTGATTTGAACAAATTCATCGAATTCTACCTGTTTTAGAACTGTTACTGCTGTTGTACCACTGCAGTAACTCTCAATTTTAGCATTGCCTTCAAGCTCTTCATCCATCTCCGCGAACGATTTCATTATACGAGCTTTCCACGAATTAAAGAACTGAGAATCTCCATTATTATCGAAACTTCCACCATGTTCATCACCAACATCAACAGCTATACTGCTTATGCTAGCACTTGAAGATTTAGATGTCGATGAAAGATTAGATGGCAAACAATCACGGATATAACGTGCCACCTTGTGGCCAGAAGGACCATGTCCATCAAAGACACCGCAGAAGATCGTATCTTTGTCTCCAGTGAAGTTCTGTAGATTACAATGAAAGAATAAGTCACACATATCTCCGTAAAAATTCCCACAATAGAATAATGATCACCGGAATTCCAGAATCTATGTGACATATGATATATACATGTTTAGAGAAAAAGAGAAAGGGAGAATTCAGACAAAAGATTGAGAGATGCAGATGCAGAAACACAGCCTGCAACAACTAAGAACCAAGAATAATCATAGAGATTATTCGGGGAAAAAAAATCCTTCGATCATGGAGAAGTATCTGATGCAAACAGAAGGAAAAAGAAAGAAAAAGAAATGGTGGGATCCTAACCTCCCAAACAGTCATGGCGTCCTGATTGAATCCTTTTTGGCCTTGTTGGTTAAACATGGATATGTACTTGGAAGATCCTTGCAACCGTATGCGGGCACCAGCATCTCCTCTTAGCAGGACACTATCCTCATCTTCAACCACTTTTGCTAGTACCTGATTATGATCCTCAACGATGTGACCATCGAATCTTCCAATCCGATGACACGAACAACATGCACCCATATCTACCGTCCCTCAGAATGATCTTGTAAGATCAAAACATGCCCATTTGCATCTAATCAAGATCCAAAAGTTCTCCAAGAAAACTCAAGGGCCGAAAGCCAATCTGGGAACCTATAGCTTTGGGTGCATGAAGCAAAGGAGGAGAAATTCAAAATCAAAACTTGTAACAACAGATATAAAAAACTATAAATGCAAACTATGAAGAAACACCAATCACAAATGTGGTCTCGAGAGAATCACATTTATGATTGTTGAGATGGGTACGAGATAAGAAATACTAAGAACAAAAATGTCAAATGTCTGACTATGTTTTCCCCACAGTTATTCCAAATATCAACGAGCTCAACTCGACCTATGAGAAAGGCAGAAGAGCTGTTGCCATTGACAGAATGGCCATCCGAGACGCATTAATGCAACAATGGCGTATCTACCCTCAAGTTTACCTCTGTTAACGTAGGAACAATCTCTCTCTTTCTCTTTCCCTCCCTCCCCTCCTTTCCTTTCTCCTATTTTTCTGTCAACTCTTCTCTCTCCTTAAACTTTCTTCACCATCCATCTTGAGAAAATCTATCCTCTACTTTCCCATCCATTCATAACTTTTGAGGAAATTCAACATTTCCAAAGGTAATTTCGCTATTACAAAAGGATATACAATTGATACGAACCAAAACTCATAGATCTTGATAACAAACATTTTACCGATTAAGCTAATCTTGAATTTTTTTTTTTCCCTTTTTCTTTTTGCTATATAAGGGAACAGAAATGTCAATTGAACTGAATATCTATCGCAATGGTCTTAGAATGAACGCTTCCGGCTATTGCAGCAACATATTGTCACAAAATTGAGCTTAAGGGCGCCTCTCACTTGCAACAAGATTTGAGAGCCTGCTATAGAATAAGCACAGGGGAAGTATAGGATCTTTGTCCCCCACGGCTTGCGTTTTCCCCGATTTTGGCCCAGCATGCATCACATGTTTATGGCCTTCTACTCCTTGGCATGCAGTCTCATCTTGTTATCTGAATCACATAACTCATAGGGAGGTTGTAAGGTGTTAATCGAGCTCTATAAAGGGACCTTTTGCAGACATGTTGTGGGGCTTTAACCTTTTTTATCTAGACATTACCTTGGATTGCGCCTTCTGTTTCTATTAGAATTGCCCCTTCAACAAAGGGAGGACTAATAGTAACTCCATATATATATTATTTGCCATTTACKTTTGTCTGCAAATATAATCGTGACTTCTGGGGCTTTGGCCTTTCTGGTAGGTAAAGAAAGGAAGAAACAAACATGCATATTCCTTCCGGTAGAAATGATAAGAACGGCCACATTAACAATCTTCCAGGCCATACGCAGAGGGCTACTTACTAGACCTATCAAATGATTCGGCCGAGAAAGAAGCTCTTCCTATCATAGCTTTCAGTTATCAGAAGTCCAATAATGCAATGTCGAATTAATGCTTAATTCAAGGCCAAAAGCCAAAATGACTTCCACTTACCAGAACTCTAGACAAAATCGAATAAAGAAAACAGTTTGGCCGGACATGCCCCACAAATGGGTCTTAGTCCATRTCTTATTAATACTTCTTYCCTGCCATCCGACGATCATCCTTTACAAGCAATGCGAACCTTAAACTTGAAACCCCATTCAGATAATATTACATTCCCTTCCTTCAAAACTAAGAAAATGCTAAACCGTCGCCGGAAATACAAAGGAATCCAGATTCTCAGAACCATCTGCAGGTCTGCTTCTAAATTTCAAAGTTTTTCATTAACGCATTCGAAATATAACAAAAGCACGGCATATTCAACTGGCATGTATTTCAGTATTTGACAAGAGCCATCATCTGGTTCGGGTCCAAGTCTGCGTGGAGCTCAACCAAATTGATTCATAGAAAACAATGCAGAAATTTATGCAAATAAATTTGATCCAAAGTACAAGGAAAATTGAACATTAGTGAAGTAAAAGCAACTATTAACCATGTAATAAGCATCTATTTTCCAAGTCATGGATAAACAATGTCAGCAATTTTCAGTTTTTTGTTTAAAGATATRATGCCCTCAGGATTACCAAGAAGGATCCAAAATTCTCTTTTGGAAACAACGGAAGGAAATATTTCAAGACTATGCACAAGAAATAGGACAATTTCAACAATGGCACAATGCAATCAATGAACTGAGGTTGTCATGTAATCTTCAGTCAAATATGGTCATAAAAAGCTCAAAAGAAAGAAAGATAAAGGAGTGCTGAAGGCAATTAACAGGTAATGAACTATTTGATGCAACTTCTTTCCAATTTCCAACATTAATTACAAGTGAAAACAGAAGTAGAGAAAGAGAGTTAAAAACAGAGCTAAGAGGTGGAGACTACACTTCTTTCGTTAAAGGGGAAGAAGGGAAAATTATTTTAAGAATTAAATTAAAAAAAAGGGGGAAAAATTTGGGGGGGGGGGGGSGCAAGGACATGGAGTTGTACCAATCACCACCACTGATGAACAAGAACACCACTTTCTCGGAGGGAAGTAAACAGTTCCAAGCACTGGTCATATGTCTTCTGATACTTGGAACTCCTCTCACCGGGGCAACATTTCTGCCACCTATTGTAATGACATTCGAGGAAAACTTCATCAACTAGACAGATGGCTCCGGTCTCAAACAACCTCGGAATCAATTCGAATTCAGTCCCTTCCACATCCATCTTCATCACCACAAAATCCTTCTCTGACACAGTACTCTTCAACCATGTTGCAAAATCAAAACCCTGAATCTCATGGACATGACCATCAGAAATACCACCGAAAGATGACTGAACTGGTTGAATCCTACCCATACC
Organism: Rhazya stricta; assembly: GCA_001752375.1. Classification (NCBI taxonomy): domain Eukaryota; kingdom Viridiplantae; phylum Streptophyta; class Magnoliopsida; order Gentianales; family Apocynaceae; genus Rhazya; species Rhazya stricta. Next base: position 10,856,758 of record MEJB01000015.1, read on the forward strand.
TCTCCCTTTCACCACATCCTTATCACCTGGGTCCTGGTTAATCTCGAAAGACAAGGTCTCGTTCCTTACCCAAGCTGCATAGGGCAACAAAGTGACCCCCTTTTTGTGTTTGTACTCCTCATAGAAATGGCTATCTGCTTCAATGGCATAAATTTCAAAGGTTTTATTTTGCTTGGGGTATTGCTTCTTAAACCAGCTGACAATACTCGATCCGTAGCTCCTAGACCCAACATCAACATACACGTACCTCTGCTTAAAACTAATATCAACCATTGAAGGCAAGTATTTAACATTCTGAATATTTTTCTTCAAAGTAATCCAGGGTTTCTTTGGTTCATCTACTATCAGTGGCTCCGCTTCCCGAATTAAATTTCGTTTATACCCCGGAACAGAGCATTTCTCTCCAGAAGCGCCACCAGGCTTTTCAACCCCATGGCCCAGAATTTGTTCAACTTTCCCATCTTTACCAGCAACAAATTTTTTCATTATAATTTCACGAATTAGCGGCATCTTTGAATCAAATCCATCAATATCTCTAGACTTCACTAATTTACAGCAATTGAATAAATCAAGAAAAGAATTGAAACTATACGTATCTTTGGAAGCTGTATGGACCACAAAAAACCCTTCGGGCTTCAGAGTCCTGCAAATCTCGGCCGCAAAATCAGCTGGCTTAGGGGACTTCTCTACCATTCCGGCACCGGAAAATACAAAATCAAACGTGTCATCACTGAACGGCTGCTTAATTGCCTGGCCCGATATCACCAAAGGCTTGGAAGCCTTCTTGAAAATACCGATCGAATCCGAAACGCCAATCTCTTTCAAAGCAAAAACGTCCGGACCCGTCTGCGTTTCGACGCAAAGAGCCTTCGAATTGGGGCTCAAGAATCCCTCGGAAATCAGATCTTGAAACACAGAGGAGTAAAACTGAGCTGCCTTCTGGAAATCCTGGGTGGCCCAGAGATCAGGCAGTTTGGATGGCTTAGCTGGAGCCGATTTTCCGACTGCAATAATTGCCGAAGAAGACGACGTCTTGCCAGCAAATTGACCGGCACCAGTAACGATACTGTTGAGATTTTCCGGCAAAGAGAAGAAACAGAAGTCCCCAAAGTCACATGACTCACCTCGGAGCGTCACGACATAGGCGAATCGTACGCCCACAACGACAACGCAGAATAAAAACAACCGAACCAGAATATTTCTCAAGAAGCTTGGGGGCTTGTTTGGCTCCATCATAAACGGTGTCTGTGCAAAATAATCTATAAATATTAACCTAAAGTAAACTCTTTGTGAATGTTTGTATGTCTGTGTGTGTGAAATCTATAGCAAGAAATGAAGAGTAAGGGAGGCAAAAATAGCATAGAATTATCGGGAGCAGAAGCGAGCGGAGGTGTGATTGGCACCAATGAGAGGAGAGCGGTGAGATACAAGATTAGAAAGAGGCAAATTGAGAAAAAGAGAAGGCACAAAAGGGGAAAACATGGTTTGTCCGAGTAATCCAAGTGATGAACTAAAGTAGAGGAAACTGATTCTCATAGTCCCACTGGGAACTTCATCCTGATATTTTACTCTTACAGGGCGCGGCGGTGGTTTTTCTCTACAGAAGCGAAATGCGGCGGAAACGGGTGGCAAGAGAATAGGAGAGGTTGCTCGAACGGCGGACTTTGGGGGCTTCTGGACTGCCAAGTAGAAAAAGGAGATGATTACGTGGGAAGGACAAGGAAGGGAAAGCAAAAAAGAAAGCCAGGAAGGAAGACGGGTTACCGGGAGAGCCAGTTACGCGGTTAGTGGGTCGGATTGGGGGAGCTGTGAAAGCGAGACTCATCGGAATTAACGGCGTGGCCTTCTAGGGGGATTTGCCAGCTGGAATTTCATTGTTCCATCGAAGAAGATCTGGGCTGTCATCACTCATCACCGTGCTGAGCCAGACTCGGAAGTGCTTTTTCTTTTTCTAAATTTTTTTTTTTTGTTGTCTTTGATTTCCTGTTTGGCTAAAGGTGTAGCTTTTTGCCTGAATGGCTCATAATTCMCATTTTGCAGCCAGGAGTTTTCCTCTTTATTTTTATCTCTTCAAAAGGCCAATTAAAATCGCTCACGCTACCTCTATTGTATCGCTCATTACAATGGAATTCTCGATAATTAATTAATTTGAAAGAAATTTATTCTCGTGCTTGATAAGATTCGAAAAAAGTTACTTTAAACTTAACTCTTGAAATAAAACTAATTATCCCTGGGAACCTATCGAATTTATCTCTTTCGACCATGCAGACTAAAGTTTAAATACTAATCGAATTTTTAAATATTAAAAATTTTTATTATACACGTATGAATTTAAATATGAAATTTAATTAAAATTTTTAATATTAAATTTCACAAATTTATGAATATTATCATTTTTACACTTTTTCTCTCATTTTATATTTTTTATCATTTATATTTAAATTAATTTACATTGATCAATAAGAGTAGCTTTATATTAGTATGTCTTAATTCGTCCACGGCCTAYGAGTTATACATAATTCAATGATACGAAGCCACATGTGATATAAAAGTCAACAAATTATACCTGGCCTCGTATCATTAGATTGGATAACTTGTAGGCTAGTAATAAATCGAGATTCACCCACCATAAAACTTTTCGATCAATAGTTAATAAKAATAAATACTCCCTCTCTTTCAAATTAACTGTCCTCTTGGACAAGATTATGCATATTAAGAAAGTATTAATTATTATCAACTTTTAAATAAAATGACGTTTRTAACCTTCTTTTAATTTTTCGTAAATATTTAATGTTTTGACCAATAGATGTATCTAACATATTGGAATGATATTCTAGAGTCAATAAGGCTAATTAATTAGAGATAAAGTAGGAAAAAGATATTTAATACTTTCTTGATTTTCTAAAATGATAAGTAATTTGAAACCGCACAAAGTTATCTAAAAGGACAAATAATAGATGAGAATAGTATGAAGTATTAAGTAACTTAAAGCACATATAATTTAAGAAGCCATTCAAAATTATGTTATCAAATCATTAAAAAACTCTTACTCGATTTGCTTATCAAATTGTCATAATCTAATAAGCTTTGAATTGATTAAAATTAAGGACTGAGTTATATTATCAAATAATCTCTTATTTGATTCGAATATAAGGAGTATAATTATCAAATATTGTTTAAATTTAAAAAAAAAAGTAATATTATTTGACTCAATATCGAAACTTGAAGAAAAGGAAAGTCAACGGGGTCATATGCAACAAAAAATTAGCCCATTATTCATATAGTGTTGGTTGAACAACTTAAACTACCCATTAATGGACTTTTTCTTTCCAATAATAGAAAACTCCTCATTTTAAGTGCTGTGATTAGCATCAGGACGTCAGATTTGATCCAAAAATGTACTAGTAATTGAATGAAGAACTGAACCATCAATGCTGACACTGATTTCCTAAAGAGGCAAGTTGTTGGCTAACTCCCTAAGGCGCCAATCTCAAAGCTAAGTTTCCTAAATACAATTGAACTCAGATTCCCGTACTTAATATTTAAGTACTTATTTTTATTAGATAAAGAGTGTTATTATTAATTTTAGATTTTTTAATATATTATTAGTCATAATTATTATTTAAATAGTACTTACAAAAATTATCCTCTATTTCGAAGAAAGATCTAAAGTATAAAATTATTTTAATATAAATTAAATACGTGATTAACGGAACCTTGGTTGTAGACTTTACCTCAAACTTGTGCTCGGGTTCATACTCTCAATACATAGAACCACAACAATTTCTAGTTCAATRAAATTTATTTAACGTGTTGATTCAATCATTAGAGATAATTATTTATCTTAAAAGTTAATTTCATATTATTTGTAAATAATTTTTTAAGTTTAAATACTATTTTTACTACATTATTTAAAAAAATAAATGCCACATTAAATGAAATAAAATGATAATAACCTCATGCATTAAAGTTAATTAACGAATTTCACTTTAAATCCTCAGTCCGCCATTGGTACCTCGTCATAACACGTAATCACCGTGTTTTACCTAATCAGCCCCCTCAAATAATTTTATTTAATAAAAAGGAAAATACTAGTAATAAATGGTAGCAGCAGCAGCCGTTTGATGAGTGGAAGGTAGCTTCCTACTGCCTACAACGCATGTCATGTGAGCAATGCCTTGGGCCTTCAACAGTGACCTGACAATGTGTCACTTTAGCGGATTCAACGGCCTTTTTAAGTTTAAGAAATTCCGTTGAGAAATGCCATAATGTCACTATACCGCATTCAACGGCCTTTTACTGCACCCGTCTCCTCTTTTGACTTCATCTTCGGACCCACTCCCTATAATTTATGATGCACACAAATATTGGTAATCCCAAATAAATATTTTTTTCAAACTATTTTCCAAATATTTTTCAAATTAAAAGGAAAATTTTAGATTAAAATTTTCAGATGTAGAAAAATAGAAACACAAATCTTCCATTTAATCTTAATGTAAGAGACCAATATTTTAATTAATGATGTCTATCGTAAGACTTGTAAATGCTATAAGACGAAGGATGCAAGGTTCATAATTTTTAAATATATCATATTCAAATTCTAATTTCGTTAGAGTTTAAATTACATATTTTGATAATAAATTTGAACAAATTTTAAGTCATTTACTTTATTTGGTTATAAAGGTGTTGATCGGATGGATAAGTCAGAGCTTGATTAAGCTCGAGCTCACCACCTCACATTCAAGATGTGTTTGGACCGAAATTTAATCTCAACCCAAATTCGGTATAAAAAATAGAAAAAAATTCAAATATGAAAACTTAAAACCTTAATCAAGTAAATAAAAAAAAGATTATAAACATCATTTATAATTTAACAAAYAAAATTTAAAATAAATTAAATATCATACTTTATATCAAAAYTAGACGAAGAAACATYATAAAATTCATTTTCAACARCAATGATAAATATATAATAAAAAGAAAGTTAGTAATATTAAATTAAAAATAACAAAAAAAATCATTTATATAGTATTATTCCAAATTTGAACTCATATTAAGTTTAGCTCATCTAAGGCGAAGCTCATTGACCATTCCTAAAGACGGAAAGAAAATAAATATGAAAAGTTTTTCTCTTTCTCTCCATGTTAAATTTTCATTAGCGTGAAGTATTTTTATCTTTTCTACAAGTCGCTTCCTCCTCTGCAAGCCAAAATAAGTCTGAATTTTTTCTTTCTCAACTTCTATCTTTCTTTTTTCTTTTATCGAGTCGATGATTCAAAAAGATCAAATATTTTACTCGTAATTCAAGAATTAAATTTTGATACAGACGCAAAAACCTTAGGAAAGGTAGTTGGGCATGCAAAAACAAGAAAGAAACACTGTTAACGTCTCACCTTTTGATGGGAAAATCACTGGTGAAGTGGTCCTGTGATTAGAACTGGACCGTTATAACACCACGGGTCCGACATCGTCAATGCTTTTTTCCCCTAATGTGACCGTCCGCTATTAAGTTAATAGTCCATGTTTTATATGAAGGTTAATAGTGTAAATTTGAAAATATATTTATTTTAAGAAAATAAATATTCTTGATTCAACATTTCAAAATAAAATGTCGACATTCAATTTTTTTCGTAAAATAGGAATATAGAAATTTAATTCTAATTTTTTTTACTTTTTCCTTCGTAAATATCTTTAAAATTAAATTCATCTCCGGGTGAATATCTTTTCTTGCCGTGAGAAATTTGTAAGGGCCACTTATGAGATTAGCTTCTCGACATTGCCTTCACAAGCTTAGGGAGAGTGGGCCCATTTTAATTAACCAATAAGGTCCAAAGATGCTTTTGGCTACATATACAGGGGATTATTGCCAAAACATATCACATGAAAGTACAACTGTCGTCTTCTTGTTTTAATGCGTTACCGGTTACGAATAGCTAACATTCCTTTTGAAGGAACTGGCATGATGGGATGGTCCAATTCTTTTGTTGGATAGAGATGGGCCCATGGCCTAGGGCCCATCAACGTCCATAATTTTACCTTATACACGACAATTTTAAATGAAAAGGACCCATTTGACTTTTTTGCCCTTATTGGCTATTATCGTTAGGCGAAAAATGCAAACTAATTTTACCTAATAATCAATGCAGTCTTAAGTTCTCGATAAAGATGCAATTTGTTTAGCGCTCGACACTTGAAAAGAAAAAAGATAATTCTAAAACTTTTTAGAAAATTCTTGAAGTCTTTACCACGGAACCTCCATCATGCATACGGGATTTAAGGATTTCCTAAATCCTCGTGATCAGCCTACGGGATCGTGGCTCATCTGGACCCTCCAGAAAGAGGAGAAGTGGGCATTTCTTATATTGGGCCTTAATCATTAACTAAGCATGTAGCCCACTCGATATAGATCTGGTAAAGGCCCCAAGCCCGAAAAATTCAAGACTCCGAATAGTCCAATTTAATAACCCAATAAACATTGAAACATGAAGTAATAATGATAAGGAAAATGCTTGGTAGGTGAATAGTGTAAAAWGGTAAAAATATTTAAATTTTTATTTTGGTATTCCTGATAATAGGGAAACAATTATTATTTTCTAATAATGTTGAGCTAAAAAAAATTGAATCAATATTAATTCAAATAGAAGTTTCCTAATAGTAATGGATGACGCTACGCTTCTAGGTTGAGGCGAGTGGGGTCCTGCTAAGTCTTGTCAATGGCAAAATATTTATTGCCTTTTTTTTTTTTTTGGGCAATTGATTTCTCTTATTTGCTATGAAAATACTATACAATTCAAATTTGAGCCAATTAATCGGATGAGTCTTGCACGAGTCTCATCAATTAAAGTGTTGAAACTTATTGGGCACAACAATTGAAATTTACATTCAGTTTGAATCATTTTTGCTATTTCATGTGTGGCTTAAGAAGGGAATTTGATTAATTTGGACATGATTTGGAGATTAACGCAATCAGTGGACGTACTTATTTTTGAAATAGTGCCATTAATGGATGAAATGCATTTGAAGAATGCAATAGGTAAAAAACAACGCATTGCTCTTTTAGCTTCTATTCCTTATAGATTCTACAAATTAGGCAAAAATCAAAAGTCATTTGACAAAGGGCAAACCAACCCATGATGCCACTTTGGTGTTTACAAAGAAACTTTGAATCAATCAACTCAATCACAAAATTTGGGTTGCTTTCGTCTTGCAGTTGTTGTTCATTAAGAGATCTTTTGAAGAACTAAAAAATCAAAATCAATCGAAAGAATCTTTCGATCAAGAGATAAACCAAGAAAAAGTAAAAGGCCACCCAGTTAGTCAAGAACAAGGTTAACCTCTTAGTAAAGCGAATTTGTGAAGTCAAAAATCTTTTTTGCAACTCACCAAAGGCCGTCCAATATATAGTGTTAACCTTTTGGAGAGAAAATATCACCCATCATCAAATACATGTTAACATATTTTTAAAATTCAATGAAAATTTTGTTTTAGATTCTTCTTTATGTGCTGTCTCAAGTAATTATCTTTTTGTAGCAGATAATGATAAAGACTCATTTAAAAGTTTATCCATTGACGACGTTATTTCCAAATCGGGTTCAAATTATTCAAAACCCCCAGGAAAGCCCGAATGGGACCTACTCGTTGATTGGCTTACCATTGAGCCACCTAACATTGCTCCGTTTGTTATTGACACTTCATCTCCATCTATCTCTCTAGTAATGGACAATTATGGCCCTCTTCTTTATCTATCATCAACTATTAGTTTAATGTTTTACCTTTTGAAGTTATAATTTATTTTTTTTGTCACTTAATTGTTTCCTTCTTCAAATTTATTAAACATAAATTAATTATTCAATTTTGGTCCTAAAACTATTTTTAAAACTCTTTAGAACTCAAAGAATTGAATAAAGGACTAAAAAATTAAAAGAAAAAGGTTTCAGAACTGATTTGAATGATAAATAAAATTAAAGAATTAAAGAGGTAAAAAGGAAGTAATTTTAAGACTAGTTTTGAATAATAAAAGGAATTCAAGGAGTAAAGCGGCTATTTCATATCTAACTTTTCGGCCACACATAAATCGTGCCGTGTATACGGTCTCGATGGGACCCACCGGAACCGCGGACAGCGTGGAATAATCTTCTGGAAGCTGCCAATAACAGCCTAGGACCGGATCAACTGAATTCCGTTACAGCCTTGCAATTCACAATTCACACAACTCCTCTGCGTTTCGGAGCAATTATCGCCTGAGTACCCCTCCACAGTCCTACAATCCCAGTCACCAAATAGCGGAGTATTCATCATCTCTCTTAGTGATTGTCGGAACAGCTTCCAGATCAGCTTAATATGAAATGATTGCCAACAATAGAACAACCATTGTCCGAACTGGACATTCCGTTCAAACGATTTCTCCTCCAATTAATTTTTTCTTTTTCTATTATATTATTCGAATATACATATGATTTTATATATTTGAAGTAAACTATTCTTTTTTCCCCTTTTGATATTAGGTGTTTAAAATTTTTTATTTTTATTATCTAAAGTTCGAATTAGAAAAGATCATATTTAATAAAAAGTATAAAATATAATTTTTTTTATTTATAAGATTTAAATACGATACGATCTTATTTTATTATAARAATAACACATGTCATGATGGGAGAATTCCTAGAGTTGCATCCGAGATAATTCTCACGTTCATGGTTGAGATTCCTCTCCTCTTCCTTATTATTTTCTTATTAGAAAAAGAAAAACAAGGCAGAAAGTCCAGATAATATCTAAAATGCTGAGTTGTCAAATAGGAAGAGTAACAACCATAACCATCGCACACTCTTTTCTTCTTGTCATGTTCAAGACTTGAACTTTATCCATAGTTGAAGAATCCTCAACATCCAACAATTTTGTTTTCTTGAAGAATCCAAATTTGGGCTCAACGTTGTACTTATCTTGATTTTAACGTTGCGTTACATTCAAGTTAACTGAATTTTGCCTAATTATGCCGGATCACGACGATCCCTCTTCAGAGAAGATCACGATGCCAACCCCAACGCCACCTTCTGGGGCCGCAGATGCTGAGAATCAGACTCCTGCAAGTAGTGGTGGTGGGGTATCAAGTGTTCTGAGCCGGTGGAAGAGAGAGGATTTACTCAAGAAAGGCTCCTTGGCTTCCCGTGGCCTTGGCTTGATTTTCTCATTGCTTGCCTTCATTATCATGGCTAGTAATAAACATGGTGACCGTGGTGATTGGAAAAATTTTGACAAATACGAAGAGTACAGGTATCTCTATCTTGAAATGTTTGCAAATGACAAAATGTTGTCTTTTTTATGCATTCATTTTGGATTAAGGATTTTTATGGATTCTGGTTACAGGTACTTATTGGCCATAGCAATACTGTCAACATTGTACACAGGATTCCAGGCTTTGAGGCAGTTTCATGAACTTTCCACTGGAAGAGAATTGTTTTCTCGTCAAAACATCGCGATGCTCGACTTCTTTGGCGATCAGGTTGATACATTTAGTTCAGTTTGATGTCTGTTAATTCTGCATAAGATTGTGGAGGGTCTGGGGTTTCTTGATTCCATATGTGTCTGGGCATGGATCTTGATGAAAAGGGAACMTTCAATTTAAGCACTTCTACAAACTTTTTCTAATATTGAACATGATTATGAACTTTTGGGTTTTCCATGGTACTCCAGGTTTTAAGTCGACTACTAGGAGTCAGCTAGAGTGTTGTTACTATGTTACTGAGGTAGATGATTCATCATCTATGAAAGTCCTTTTCTGAGAACTGATATTGCTGGTTTTAAGCTTCTTCCTTATTGCTCCATCTAGTGTTTATGATGTCGATAGGATTGACTGTTGAGGTTTGAATGAGAAAAACACATCTAAATTATTGTTCAGATCAGCTCATCTCTGCATTAAAGAGGACTTTTTTGATCATGTGCACTGGCTTATTGAGTTCAATTTTTGGAATGGCAGGTTATTGCATACTTGCTAATATCGTCAGCATCATCGGCGGTGCCTYTGACAAACAGGATGAGAGAAAACAATGATAACATATTCACAGACTCTTCTGCTTCCGCAATTAGCATGGCGTTCTTGGCCTTCCTCGCTGTAGCTGTTTCTGCCCTTTTTTCTGGATATAAACTGTGTAAGAATACCTACATCTGAAGGCCATCCTTTTGGTGATTCCTTGTATATTTGTGATTCTTTCCTTTGCCATTCACATTTTACAAATTATACATGTAGATTCTGTCTAAGACAAGAAGGTGGCTGCCTCTSTGCAGTTCATTTATTTCAGAATGTATAGTTCAAAGAATGGCATTTTCTTATRAAAATATGTTGAATGAAATGCACAGTCATTATGCATTCTTTCTCCAGTCTATATGTCTGTCTATTTGGACGCATTCAAGCCAATGATGGCATGACTTATTCATAGGCTCTGCCAGCTGAGTTCGGAAGCATATGTGCATRGAAGATCTTGCGGAGCTCCTGCTGAGAAGTATCATACGTTAACTAGTTGAATTGAAAGGAAAGGTGGTTTAGCAGGGTCACCTTAGCAGTGACATTCAAGAGACAAATCGGTTACAGGGATATTCTTGTTCTGTACAACAAATTCCTACATTCTAATTTTCCTACTAAGTTGAAAAAACAATGAGAAACTCTATTAGGCTCATTAGCTAAGCATCAAGGACCCCATAACAAATGAACAAATATGAATGAACCTCYACAACAACTCCTAAAATATACAGAACCAAATGCCTATGAATTATTAAKCGCCTGAGCACAGTTTGACTGTTGCTTGAAGTAAGTCTTGTACATTTCTGATTTCTCTTGCACAAGCTCAATTCAGAAAAGAGTCAAAGAAGAAGTCATCTTTAGGTTCTTCTTTGGCTAGGGAAAAGGAATTGCTCGTTTGTTGCATATGATTCATGGACCCTGCTGAGTTTCCAGGGATCCCATAACTACCTTGATTTGGCAACATCTGCAGAGTAAATGGTGCTTGACTCTGTGTTCTTGGAACTGTATTCTGAAGGGAACTTGGGAAACTTCCCCCATGCATAGAATGGTTATTTGAGGCCAACGGCCTTACCGTCATTGGCAGATCACCGTTGTTATTTGCAGCTGAAGGTCTATTCACTGCATAGCTGCCACTTCCACGTGCTGCAGGAACATCATGGTTATGTTTTCCTTCATACGTAGTGATCACTGCCCTCAGGTCGTGGGATGCTCTCTCCACATGCTTCCTTACTGGACAACCTGCATATGTGCATTTGTAGTAGCTCCTGCAGAGATTCAAAACATTGCTGGGATTAGCAATCACTAGTGTTAGATCAGAGTGATTGGGTTATCATTCTTCCAACCAATATCCTCCTCTAATCCATCATCTATGCAAGACCTATTCATTCTCAATGAAAAAAGTTTCATGAATTGAATAAGTAGTCAGGACCAATACGAAAATCCTTACCGAGGGTTTGGGTTGCCCTTCACTACTTTCTGCCCATATTTTCTCCATCTATAGCCATCATCAAGAATATCGATATCGCTTGTGGTCTGAACAACAATTCTTGGTTCTCGGACAGTTCTACTCCCAGAAACTGAGGTTTCCTCATTCTCATTTTCACCCTTCCTGGAAACATGAATCACAATGTTAAATCCTCTTATGCCCTGCAAAGATCAAGATGATCATCCAGAGTTGTTAATATTTTAGACTTACCATTTCTTAGCCTCAGGTTCAATTTCATCGTCATCTCTGGAGTTACTGATTGGAGAGTTCTGATCAAAATCATCATCCCCAAAGGAAGCTGATGAATTCTCCGCGTTTACAAAAGAATCAATTTGGGAATTTTCACCTAATGTGTTTGATTGACTGGAAACCTGAGAGCTGATGTATTGAGGATTTTGAATTGATTGTGAAGATGATGACCTTCTAGTTGACTGTGGCTTGGGATGATTATGATTTCCCTTGTACACAATCTCAGTTATATGTCCATCCAAGTTCCTCTCTACCTTCTTCTTTGTAGGACACTTTGGGAATGTGCACTTGTAATAACTCCGGGGATTTTCACTTCCTTTGACCTGCTTTTGTCCATACTTTCTCCAATTGTATCCGTCTTCCGATTTTCTCTGTTCTCTAAGATATTGAGATGGTTGAGTGCAATGAACATGACCTGAGCTGAGAGCAGGATTGGCCTGCATGTTTCCCTGGGAGAAGCTGGTTTGAGCTGGAGCTAATTTGGACCGCATATCATTTTCCGTTAACTGGGTTTCAGTTGACTTGTTCGGTTGATTAATAAAGGCCCATCCTTCTGGCTGCTTTGGTGGCAACTCTTCCTRTACAAGAAAGCTAGGAAAGTCAGAAAAGCTCAACCAATCAATAGCAGTGGCATCTCTTATCAAAATTCAGATTTAGCTTGTCAAAAACAGGAAATCTCGTTTGAACTTCAACAAGTGTTATCAAGAATGATAAGGGAACAAATGGAGGGCTGAAGCATACCGATGAATTTTTTCCGGCAGAAGCTTGGAACATGGATAACAAAGAAACGGGAGGGCCCCCCTGTGACTGGAAAGAAAACTCAGAGTACTTTCTATCCTCCTCCTCCACTGCCAGGCCAGCAAAAGTTCCGGTGGTCGGAGATGGAAGAGCCTGCACAAACACATATCATCATGAAAGATTGATTAGTTGTTCATATCCCATAAGAAAAAATGGATTAAAGTTCAGATATAATACAATAATTCAAACTTTACATTAGAATTGCCGAACAGAACAGGGGAATCCAAGAGCACAGACGGGCTTAAACTGGGAGGAAAAGCTAAATATGAAGAGGGAGAAACAGGAGAAGGGGAGAGTGGCAGAGCAGCAGGTGGGAATGACTTAAACTTTGGTTGTTCACCACTGCCTTGCTTGTTAATATRATTAGAAGGAAACCCCCAGTTGCGAGAAGCAGCATCATGGTTAGAAGACCTATTCATCATATCCTCTTTGTTATCAAGAAAATCACTGAAAGAAGGTGGCATATGTTGGTTAGACAAAGAAAAACTGGAGTAGGAATTAGCAGAAGTATCTAAGTTGCCACCAGAAGAAGCCATATCACAGAAAGAGAGAGAGAGAAAGGTATGGGAATTTCGAAAATGTCGAGTTAGAATGAAGGCAGCAAAATTTTAGAGGAGAGGAAAAACAATAGCTTTGCTTTGAAAGGATAAAAGACTCTGGTAATGCAGAAGATCTCCTCCTCGAGGCTTCTTCCCAGAAGCCATTAAGAGATTTGACCGTGGAAAAGTCTTGCGTGGGTCAAAGCTTGTGGGTTTGACCGACTCTTGGCGGCTGAATCAAAACGGCAGACAGATGGTAGAATTCTCAACAYTTGATCACACAAGCAGCCATGCGCYAATCGTTTCCTYAGTAACCTTTTYTGGCAAAGTAAAACTCTAATGCCCTGTTTGGTTTGATGTTTTGGGTAAGTAAAAGAAAATTGATAAAATGAAAACAAAATTACTAGGAAATAAAAAAATTCGCATGTTCGGTTCAATAAGGTTACTTTCTTTTCCTTAATGATTTCCTTTGAATCGATCACGAGAAAGCATTTCTTAGGGAAACAATCCTCCTTTTCCATAGTAAAATCCTTACACCAAACGGGCCCTAAAAGTAGAAGAGTCTAGTATGCAGTCCTACCAAATCTTGCCTCTCTACTTGACGTGAGTTGAACCCGAAGGGAAGCTCAATACTTGTCCTTTAGACCTTATTGATTTGATATGCACCCTTTATTAATGTCAAATAGGATTTTTTCCCTTCATATTGATAAGGGTTATGATTCTCGTRAATTGAATTTAGAATTTTTACTTAACGAATGATGCATTTTATAAAATTTAAACGAGTGAATTATCCCCCTCCTCCTTTTGAATAAATTCATTGAAGAATCTTAGTTTAAAAATGTATTAAAAGATTTATAATTAAATATATTAACCTTCTTTGATGTTCTTCTATTTCTTCTAGTAGGCAAGAGAAGAATGAAAATATCGTGCATTTATATGTTGACGTGCATGCTTGTACCCTAAATTTATTTACATAAAAGACTTTCTCTTTCTTTTTTATTTTTCTGGGTCAATTGAACCAAATTGACCCATTAATTCATTTCCTTGCAGAGGAGAAGACTCATTCAACAGTACAATTGTCATTGCATGATGTACCGCACGTTAATTGGTGTCCATGTCCCTAGGAAAGGGARGGAAGACCTTGTTTGGTATAACAAAAAATCATAAACCATTTTGAATTGACGCAAAAATACAAGAACAACACAAACACCCATAACCGTACCATCCGTACGGAATATACTATACATGAAATGTTCGAAGTCAGCATTCTTTATATAGATTGTGATTGCCATTCTTGTGGCAACCTGGATTCAAGCATTCCACAAAAATGATTCCCTACTCAAAAGGATTTATGCAATGTGGGARGAAGTTTGTCCTTCCAGGGACTTGAATTAGAACAGTCGAAGTTAAACTTTGTCCTCTCAAGATTCCTCTCGACTTGAACTGAAATAGTCAGTTTCAGAGTCAAAGATTTAAATATATTGATTCAAAACAAGTTCTTGTTTTTAGAGATAATTTTAGTACTAGTTAAAAACCAAGTTGGTGGAGGGCATGGAGATTTGTGATGGATGTAATGAGGGGTGACCACCGGGGAATGCGAAAGATAATGGGATGAATAATRATGAGTTGATTGAGCATAGAACGTGGACTCAAATTCAGCCGTGAATGCATGCGTTGTTTGGAAGTGAACTGGTGTAGTTGGATTATCCCTCATTTGTTTTCTTTGACTTTAACCTGATAGGCATGTGAGATGTGCATTTGTTTTTCATTTAAAGTTTTCTGTTTCAGAGGCACGACGAGGAGTCGGCTGGGGTGAAGAACAAAAGATCTTGCTATAGATGTCAACCGGGAAGTTCAAAAAGAAAGAAATGAAAAGAAAAAGCCCTTCACTGACAGTCTTCTTCTGGTACAATACTGAGAGATTTCTGTCTTGAAAGATACTATCTGGGCATTCGAGTTGGGGAAACACCTGCAGCTTGTTGAGTTCTTGAACCTTGAAAACAACATTGCAGTTGATGCTCTCCTTTTATGTAAAATTTTCTTATCCAAGAAACAAATTTCATGAAACAAAAGCATAAAGAAGACAAAAGCTTTATGGAGTAAAATTGTCAAAATTATCGACCCTTATGAGTAACTTGACCAACGTACATGGAATTTGACATCACTATGATCTAGTGGAAACTATACACTTGTACAGAAAGAAATGATGCATTGGACATTATTTCCTGTTGAAAGTGGATATGCATTTCTCAAGTACAGACTCAGAGAAAGGGAGAGGAATACATTCTCATCTATCCCCAGGGTTTAACTTCTCTCTTGCYAGTAGTGGAATGTACATCAAGACATTAGAAAGGGTCGGACTACATCGCATGCTTATGATTACTTGCAGGTGCATAAATCTCTTCATGTATGATCTTCCTGGTCTTAAAGGTTTACAACTCTGAGATGCTGTAGATTACGGGGGTAAAAGACAGATCAGAGTCCCAGCTCCTGGGACTCATTCATCTTTGAAAGTTGAAATAGACAAGCAGCGTCAGATATCCACAATTCCAATATGTCCCCACTAACAGTCATCTCCATGAAATTCTAGCCAGCAACTTAGAAGTAGCTTGTACCATTACTCCACATCAGCCAACTGCAACTTCCAACATTTAGGATCTAACTCAGCCTGAAAATTACAAAAGAAAAAATCCTCGTTCATTTTCAAGTTCACATAATCGTTCACGAAAAGGAATCTATCTTTAGTTAAATTTGCTCATTTATACCAGCAATATTAGCATTTTTCAGGGTTAATGTTTAAACAATAGAAATGTAAGTGAACCATCAAATAATACAATAAATTTGAAGGCAACAAAAACTTTTTGTCAAGAAATTTCCTCATCTCAGATGCATAAAGTATGCAGGATAAGTACAAGTCTTCCTCAGAGGATGAGAAATTTGATTCTAGTTGGTTAACTACGAGAGATACAGAGAGAGAGCAAGCAGGACGACTTTTTTTAGGGCTAAAAAATACCTGCAGGACCTTGTCTCTCCATTGGAAAACACATCCGCGGGCTTCTAGATGCTCAAAAAGAGGTTGTGGCAACAATAATCTGAAGGAGGATAGGAGCTTCACTTTTGTTACTCCTACGCATGACAACAATGCAGCTGCCAGTCCACTAGGGGTCAAACCCTTCAAATGCAGTATCGTCATGCTCTGTAGACAGCTCACACTGGCAAGGGACAATAGCCCTACATCTGTGACTGAGGTATATGACAAATTTATCTGCAATATAATGAAAGAATGATGTTAGATGCATGTTTTTGGCCTAAAATGACAACTAAAGCACGAAAGATACTATACCTGTCTAAGATTTTGAGAAAAATGAGCGAGTGGAATCATTCCGGCATCATCAATGCTATGACACTTTTTTATATCTAGTTTGGTTAGCTGTTTACATCCCACAGCAATAGCTGCTAAACCCAAAGATGTGATAAGGGGGCATCCTCTACWTTCAAGTGTGTTCAGCTTTGGACATTTTGACAATGATATCAATGAATGATCAGTTATATCTTTACAATAGGCTACATTAATCATTTCAAGGCCTGGACAACCACAAGCAATTGCCAAAATGCCCGTATCAGTAATTCCAGCAGACCTGAATAAAAGAAAGTTCATAGTTGAGCAATATAATATTGGGATATAATAGCTGAAGGAGTAAGAAATTCTAAATGCAGACCTGTATAAGTCCAGCTCCTTAAGTTTTGAACAGCACATGCCAATAAGGATAATCCCCTCATCTGTAACATTCAGACAGATTCCCAGCTTTAAGCTGGAGAGATTCGAACATCTCGAGATGGACTTTAGACCTGTAGGCATGCACATACAGAAACCAAGTGAATGACTAATGTTGGAAATCAACTTGTCATTGGTAGCATAATTAGCAGAAGACGAGAAATGACCTTCATCATCAATTTCATTATCTGTAACGTCAAGCTCCTCAAGAAACTGGCATCGCTGCCCAATCAAGACAAAGGCTTCTCCTGAAACCAGTGTGCAAGACTCCATCTTGAGGGATGTAAGTGAGGCGCATGAATTTGTAATGTGGGCGATGGAAACATGAGTAATCTTGCGGCAACAAGTAATGTCTAGCTTTCTCAAGTCTTTATGTTTTGTAACAAGAGAGGAAAGACCTTCATCTGTAACCCCAAGGCATTTACTCAGGCTCAGCTCCCTCAAGGAGACACACCATTTTCCAATGGCCTTGAGTCCAGAGCATGTAACCTGGCAACCATCTAGTTTTATACATTGCAACTTTGAGAGCTTTTGCAAACTATCAGCAAGAGCAAGCGTGACCTGATCCATCAGCACTTGAAGACAGTAAGTGTAGAACTGAGATTAGTAGCAATAGAAAGGGAAAATTATTCAAAGACTTACAGGAGATCCATAAGCTAGGATAAGTTGCCGCAGGCAGCCAGTTCCGCTGGTTAGAGATGACAAGCCCACGTGACTAACATTTTGACAGCTCGACATGTCAAGTGTCTGTCAAAAACAACAATATGGTTATTTGTCAACAATTAGTCAGAAAAAACATAAAAGAAATAGAAACTGGATGTCAAAACAGTTGGTAAAGGTGCTGAAAAACAAATAAAATGATAAAGAAAGGTGAATAGCAACTGTTGGAAGCCAAAAGGTCTGGATTGTTTGCAATGAAAAGCATTAAAAATTCACCTAAGAAACTTGTAATTTCTTAACATACATCTCCTATTCAGTTTATAAAACACCTAGCTTGTCAAATAACGGGTACAAAAACCATGTATCTGTTACACTTCAATTGGAGATAACTAGCAAAATGAAGTACCCAATTTAACAACTTGGTTTTCAATTTTTAGAAAATGGATCTGGAAAATTTGTTTTACAGTACTTCCAAAAAGGGTATACATACCTCTAAAGACTTGCAACCCAGCTTGACAGCCGCAAGGCTGTCATCGTCAATGCCAAAGCACCCTTCTAGTACCAAATCTTCGAGATATTGCAACTTTAAGATTGATGGCAGACACTTATTTGTGATCTGTAAGACAAAAAAGACCAAAAAACATTATAACAATATATTGCATGTCAATATATGGTAACGAAAGGAAAAGGGTAAAAAAGGCCCTCAAATGAACATCAACATATGCACTGCTACCAAAACAAAACRTTGTTATCAATACAAAACCTAGAAGAACCATGTCTCCCAGCTAGTCATACAGTAGACTATAAAGTAAAAAGGAAGAGTGCACTTTTACTAGACTAGAAATCAAGAATATATATATGATTTATAAATAGTCATTTGCTTGATAAAATAAAAAACATGAAATGATGGAAATCATGACCAAATAATTATCAGATTTCTAAACTATGAGGAAGAGAGATAAACGGTTCTGACTTCTAAGCCTTGATTCCACATCAGACCTAGTCAACACTTTCATGTTCATTTTCTGAATTTCAAAAGGCTCTTTATGAAGCCCGTCATCAAGCCCTTCATTATCAGCACAATATTATAACTTGTTAACAACAAATACCTTTATCTTCCAAAAGACATGTAGAGTACTAAAACAAATAAATGTATAAACATCACTACAAAAATCCAAGCAAGCATCACATTCATCAAACATTAATTTATGGTAAGTTCCTATTCCAGCCTGGGAGGAACAGAGTTACAGGTCAATTTAGTACCAAAAGAACGCATTTATATCTGTTAATACAAAAATGCGATTCAACAACCAAAGAAACATGACATGTTTGAGGACCATCCCATTTTCTATTAAGCTCGAATTAGTAGAGCAATTGACCACCAAAATTTGAAACCGTTATGATGTTATACCAAATATGATCAAGGAGAGAATAACTATTGAACTAGACATATAATGAAGATGAAAGTTAGTCAATATGCCTCCTAGAAGTCTAGAACTGCATCAGGTTTAAAATGAAATCACAAATAGGGAATATAACAACCATCAGGTAAACAAATAATGGGGGCTGGRTAACCAGAAAAGAACATAACTGAAATTAAAAACCTCGAAATATAATTGTAACGAGTGTGGAGGAAAGAACAGCAATAACACAACTAGATATTTCCATAAATCAGCAGTAAAGCTTCATTTACCGGCAGGTAGGAGAGATCCAAACTGCGAATATCTGTACACTTGATAGCAATCAAGCCAACCCCTAAGTCACCAACACCCAAGCACCATTTTAAGCTAAGCAGCCTTAACTTTTTGCATCCTACTGCAATGCACCCGACTCCAATGTCGGTAATAGACTTACACCTGACCAACCACAGCCTCTCCAAGTTCTTAGCCTCGGCTATAGCAGAGGCAGCCAGGTCCTTCAACTCAGTGGCATTAGACAAATCAATCTCAACCAAATTCACACAGCGCATCACTAAATTTGACAACCCCACATGACTGAAAAACTTGGACCTTGAAAGATTGATTGATTTCAGCATTTCCCGACAAGAACTTGATATTGCATTGAGAGAACCGTCTGTAATTCTGGGGCATAGAGAGAGGTCGAGATTAGTCACGTACGTGTATCGATTTAGAATTTTGGTTAAGTGCTCTGACCTAAGGGGCTTCAAGGTTTTCCTATGACGCGACTCCATAGCATAAAATGACTTGCAGACAAGGGAGAAAGACTTTCTGTCAAGTGGGTTGTCATCAAGACAGTCAAGAATCGAAAAGACAATCTCTTCACAGAGAAGATCAAAGCAGCTGAAACCGAATTCAGGAACCCACTTCTGCCTCTTCATTGCTGCAATAATTGAAGCTTTACGGGTTTGGAAGTTAAAGCTTGGATCTTTGGCGCTTTAGTAACCAAAAAATCCAGGTGGTTTATTGAGAATGAGAYTGGTTTCTCATGAARATTGGAAACTATAAGTCCTTGGGAGCTAAAAGAGACAKAAAGCGTGCGTTCTTGTAGAACAAAACCATAGAAGTAAAGCTTGGGAAAGAAGAATATAAAGGTGGATATGGTGCAGATATAAATCCTCCGAGGTCCGATCGAAGGGAGGGAGAAGTTGGAACATAAGTAACCGTTAACAGAAAAACACTGAACTCCAAGGTTGGAGCAGTTAGGAGTGAAGAAGAAGAAGAAGAAGACAATGAATTACTGCAATACCCTTCTTGGCTTTCTTCCAGAAAGGATTATGCTGACCTGGGCTTCTTTTTCAAAGACGAGAATGCCCTCCAGAACTTGTTGAAGAACTGGAAAAGTAGGAATACTAGTCCCAATCAGCAGGGGCAGTTTAGTCTGGGTGGAAAACAACGATAATGCCGTACCGCAAAGGACAYAAAGGATGCAAGTAAACAGAGGGCAATTTGGGAAAAAASWAAAAGTCATCTCCTTCAACGGTGGAATTCAACGGGCGCAATTAGAGCAATTCATTCGGGGGAGACATATGCGAGGAAGGACGTATTCAAGTCCGGACGGTACGAACATTTTGAACGTAGTGTTCAATTATTTACAATTATTCTTTTTATCACCTCCTATTCTCATCTTATCAGATTAATCCGACTTCAATTTGAATCTCATCTATATAATTTGATGCATTTTGCTAAAATTCTTATAAAGTATCGAATTATTTCGAACCCTCAATCTCTCAGGAATGAATAACTTAAAAATGATATCTACCTAAAATATATCAAACATATTATAATATTTTTTCTTTTTTTTTCTTATTTAACTCGTAATTTAAAAAAATAAAAATGAAAAAGAAAATGGAGTGATGATATTCTCTTTCACAGTTGAGGTAAGGCCGTACTTATGAGTGGCATAGGAAGAGTACCTGCCTTTCCCTGATAAGAACGGAAAGGAAAAGAATCAAGAAGTAGAGAGAGAAAGTGGGAAAGAGAGTCAAAAAGGAGATAAAAGATTAGGTAAGGGAGGCCCCAACTCATCCAGGCCATAACTGGCAACTTGCCGAAGAAGCGATAGAGACTTTATGGGGCCTTTCTAGTGGCTCTTTTGAGGTAATAAAGGCCGCTCTTGGAGGCCATTCTTGTCCTTGTGATACCTCATTAATCAATCCCCTTCTTCAATTTCTCCTTTGTTCTTGGGCCATGAGGAGGGTTGTGAGGATCATACTTTTTTGAGCTAACTCAGACACGTTTCAAATGCTGTCATGCACTATTTTAGTTTGATTTTCTTATATCTTTTGGAGCTTCCTACATATGAATATGTATCTCTTTTTCGTACAACTTAAGAAATATATTTAGAGATATAATCATAATGATTATTTAATATATGTCTTTGAAATTATAAGTTATTATTTTATATCGAAATAACAAGTATTGAAATCTTTTTAGTAATGATRTTTAAGARTTCGAATATCACTAACGTGTATATATTCCAATTAATAAAATATCATTAAGATAGGAATGTATTCCTAAGCCATAAAGATGTTGATTTAGCTCATCCGTTTCCTTCTTTTCTTTCTTCAAGAATTCTTAAAAGAATATTAATACTCTGACCTTAAAAAGCTCAAGTGCAAGAAAGATTTGAAAGTCAATATGAAGTTGACTTAGCATAGATTCACTTATCAATGGAACAATTAATTAAGAGATAAATTATAATA
Organism: Rhazya stricta; assembly: GCA_001752375.1. Lineage (NCBI taxonomy): Eukaryota > Viridiplantae > Streptophyta > Magnoliopsida > Gentianales > Apocynaceae > Rhazya > Rhazya stricta. Next base: position 10,878,442 of record MEJB01000015.1, read on the forward strand.
CAAGAGAAGAAAAGAAAAGAAAAGAGAAGAGAAGAGTACAATCAATTTTATATCTCATGTATAGTAATAAAAAATTCAATCATACGATTAGATACGAATTTAAATATTCTTGACTAGCTATCCCCAAGTCACATATATACTAGAGAACAAGCATCGTCTGAAAGAAGCAGAGTTTAATATAAAAATTGGGACAAAAAGCGACAGAATACAAATGAATGGCTTGACCCCAGATAYTCACTTCACCAGTCTGAGGAATGGAGAAAGGGGGCAGCTTTCTTGAATTTGCAGATTGAGATAGTTCCTGCACCATATGACGAAGTCACCAGCTAGTGCCCGACCAAATTGACATGGGCATCCTCCGGGTAAAATGAAACTCCATATAGACATTGACAAAGACAGTTAATAAGCAAGCCATCCAACCTAGWTTGYRACRATTCTTTGAAGATATTAGAATATATACTYTAGTATATAATACGGTATGTACCTATCCCAAATGCAGATTCGATTTTGTTTGGTTGATGATGATGATGATGATACTAAGGCCACTATCTTTTCTTTTTCTTGTTTCTCCAGAAAGACCGAGATTTGAAAACAATCTGGAATACTACTTTTTACCCTTGTTCTTGTCCTGATTCTGTATCAACTTGTTCAGCTTTGGTTGGACTTAGAACTCAGGCCAAAAGGGACGTCCTTTGGATCTCAATCCTTGAAATTTTTAAGTAGCAAGAACGGTTCAGGTCCTTCAAGATTCAAGAATTTAAGTACAAGGAAGGACATAAAGCATCCAAAGAGGACAAAAATAGAACATAGAAGTATTAGAAAGGTAGTTACTCAAGCGAATGGCCTGCTAAAGTCACTGTCTTGGGGAGGTGTAAAAATGGAGGAGCAGATATATGCCATCACCTAAAGTTGAAGCCCAGAAGAACCTTCCTGAACCAGGCTTTAATTTGGTTTACCAAGTTTTCAATTTAAAATGTCCATGCAGTCGATCACCGTTATTTTACTTTGGTGTGACATTCAGTACAATGATGAACCTATTAGGAGAAATGTCCTTTCCAACATAATTTGTTATTGACAACCTTGTTAGGCTCCTTCTAGATCAAGAATTCTTGCCTTGACCGTCTCCTCTCTTAGTTAAGGGTTATTGCAAGGCTGGGTTGATGCCAAGAACTTGAGATAATTATGTAGAAATAGCAGAGTTCTTTAGAGATCCTGCGAGCATAAACAGCGAATGGATACGAAGAAGTTTTTATTTACCTTTTTCTTTTTCCTTTGTATACCAAATCGACTACATAGAGAAGTCATTACATAAAGATTGATATACGTTTATAAGATATTACAATGAGTTTTCAAGTTCAGAAGTGAACTTAAGATGAAGAAACTTTCTAAGAAGAGGATGCAACTTTTCAAAATGGAAAAGGTGCTTTCGTACACGATAAATATGTATGCTATACAGTACTGCAGCAAACGTCACCACCAGGAAGGACATGATTATCAACTTCCAGAAATCCTAATCAAGAATGCAGTAGTAAAGAATCAAGTCAAAGTGAGCTTAAGAGAGACCAATGAAAGGAAATCATAAGGGGCATGTCATGTAATCAATCTAGTCTGAAACTCCCAAAAGCAARAGAATGGACTTTGTTTTTTTGCTCCAAAGAATTATTAGATTTGTTGATATTGAGGCACTRCAAGAGAAAGTCTTAAAATGGATGCTCAAACCTGATAGAAAGAACATCTTCCATCTGTCTTTAAGTCCCTATCTATCCGCCAAAATTCCTAGTTAGTTCATGTTACTAGTAGTAATTGTATCCAGTTRGTGTCTTTTCTCTTTATCTTCAAGATTGTTGAATTTGCAAAGTAGGGACAAACAAAGCCAATCCAGTAGTGGGATAAGCATGCTGCTCACAAAGTGAAACATATTTAGGAGCAAGAATTATTTTTTACTGGTGAGAGCTTTGATGGTCATCTCTATTATATTTTTCTTCTCTCACTTACTGGTCATTTTCCATGAACTGTTTTCCCTCTCTCCATTAAACCAGATTCTACTTCAATGCCTAGATGGATTTGACAATTATTATATGGAGATGAACCATGAGTAACTAGAACATTCATGAGAAATACAGAAATTTACAGATAACAGGATGAAATAACAAATCAGACGAACATCATTCTCAAGCTTCACCTTAAACCACATTGACAAAGATGATTACCTGAGGATTGGATACGATTATACCCATCAGATAAGTTGTCAAGTCTAAAAGAGACTGAAGTGAGTTTTGAACCCCTCCAACGACACAACGATCAGATTCAGGAATGTGATCCTAACAGCATAGGCAGAAAACCAAAATTTAACTTCCTTACTTCATGATGGAAAGATTTTAGAGATTATTGTTAGTGAGAATACCTGCATCTGCTGAATGACAGATAAATCAAACATCCAAAGTCCAAGACGTGATACTGCCACTCCAACCATTAACATATATGCTGCTCCAAGTTTGCTAGGTATCCAGATTGAAGTTAGACATACTACCAGGCAGGTCCACTGCAAAAGAAGAACAGATAAAGTTAATGAATACTACGAGCAATTATCCTGTTACTCTAGAAAATTTGGATTGTACAGGAAAGGAACTTCCCAGTAAATATTAAGTTCAGCTTCTTAAGAGAAATAAAATAAAGTGCCTATCTGTAAACAATACCTGAGACCAGATTGACCAGAGACCTGTGCGAAGTGTTGAAATTTGAGATTCTAAAATGGGGTAAAGAAAGGTTGCTGCGATCCCTATTGTAGCACTAATCCCACGTGCAATCCCAATGATATATGCTGGGATACCTTCCCATTCCAAAGTAGCAGTCATTAAAGTTCCAAAGCTGAAATAACCAACGAGAAAGGATTATACAACGAATGCTTATTGCTTGCACGGAAGTATAAGATCTAATCTTGTAGGTTAAAATACATGTACTCAGATGTAACTTCTGTACACGTGATCCTACTAGTCAGAGAATACGACAATTGCCTCCAATTGCATCGGTTGCCAATTTCAGATAAGAGAAACTGGGAGTGGAACCTTATAAATTATATTAGCAACTGGATACCTGAGTACAGTGAAGTAGAGTAAAGAAAGAGCAATTCCTGCGAGCACCACATCCTGCTCTAAGTAAACTTTCCATGCACTGATATAAGGAACACTTGAGAGCCTCTCTATTGTTCTCCTTACCCATCCATGTCTGGGGAGCTCCGGATCATTACCATCTGAGTCAGGTACACTTTCCTTGTTGTGAGGAATCAAGGAGCTTCTTTCCACATCTGCTGGTGTAGATCTTAAAATTCTCTTTTGATTGCTTTCACTTAAAGCTGGAATACCATTGTACACTGACATTAGAAGCCAATATTGCAAGAAAGCAGATAAAATGTTCCCGGTTGCTAGAGTCCAAGCTGATGCAGTTAAAGATACGAAGCTGATGATGAAGCCTGAGACCACAGGGGCGAGTAACTTGCAAATTAAATCAATCCTTCTAATGACTGAATTCATCTTTGTCAACACTCCCAGAGGTTGACCTTCCGATATCACGACCACCCTGTAAATTGAACGTGACTGTCATTTCTGTGCATTTTCATGGCYATGGTAATTGGCAGTTATCAAAGGATCCAAGATCCCCATGCTTTGCTAGAGTTTTACTTAGAAGGRAAARAATGATATAGGCAGAAAATAGAATTGATGTAGGGTTATGAGCTGACCTAGATTTGATATTCAGGGAGTCACAGATAACACATAACAATAGCTAGTACTATGGCCGAGTAATAGAAGATATATTTGCTAGGATTGACACAACATATGTATCACCATTTCTCAAAATAAAATGAACTTAATCAATGGCCTATGCAATTTTTACCATTCTCTTTCAATCAAGATGGTCCCAGCAAGAGTGGATAGCACAGCAATAGCTCCAGAGATATAGATTAATAGGATAAACAAGACAAATGCCATGATGTTTGTTGAGATCATGTCTTCGTAAATCAGAAGTGTAATCACTGTTCCTCCAGCTACCACAAAGGAGACATTTTGTCCTAGTAACCAAAATTGAAGAACCTGCACGTTCAAAGACAAGATGTACATTAACCACCATTGTCATATGACAAGAAGTCAAATAGAAGAGCTTAAGAATTTGAGATATATTTCATCTGAATACTAGTATTGTCCTAAAATATATGGCAGATGTCAGACAGCATGATTTTGTATTCTATGCCAAAGAAGTGCAAAGTTATTGTGAACTTCAAATGATAAATACAGGAAAGTTATCTTTTGATGGCATCAATTGCTTAAAAGAATCACATAGGCAATAGTGGAACAATCTTCACTGTTCAGAAAATCAAATGTCCATACCCCAAAAGAAAGAAGAGAAAAAGAAACAAGTCAAACGGGAATGGCTTCRAATATGACAGAACTAACCAACAAAAGAATTTCGACATCTGTGGTGAAGCAGTGATTAGACAAACGGATGAGAGTCTTGAAATCTGAGGAGACTTTCAGATGCATTATAATATAAATGTTTAAGCAAATATGCTTTTCTGCATATTTCTGGCATCCAAATAAACTTAAACTTTTGTCCAAAAAGCTTCAAACATCTGAAAGTCTCTGCATTTTTATAAACCTTGCTTCGATTCATTGTTGGCATTTACCAGAGTCTTACCTCAATCTGGAACAGTATAATATCATGAACTATCAGGAGGCATGCTGAGATAGAAGGCAGAAACAAACCTTCACGTATGTTGACTTATTAACCCATTCTCCGATAACAGGAGCAAACAAAACAGTAGAGGCAGATTCCACAACACCATAAGCAGCAGCAAGGAGTAGAGAGTCTGGCCAGACATTGATCATGTAGAGACCAACAGAGAATTCCCACATTCTGCAGAGAAGTTCTACTTTTAGTAGAAACAGTTGATGATGGAAGGAGAAAAAAGGAACGCATACTCAGTTTGCATACAACCACAAGCAAATCAACATAATATCCCAAGTAATGAAGTGACCCCAATTCTCATCCAACCTCGGCTGATGTTAATTGCACCATATATTAAGTAAAAGCATCTAGAAGGAATCTTATCAGTTGATACTCAACGTATCCATTCAAGATTCAACACATATAAAGTCAAGAATGTAAGAGCAAGATCGTGCAATAGAAATTGAAATTGCATTTTAATTAGATCTATCTCAAGGGAGAAGGCTGAAAATGTCCAGAGTAGCTGGGAGACGAAAACCGAAAGAGGAAATGACCACAATCTCCATGCTCTACAGAATCATTGTGTGGTGAAGCTTACAAATATCGACACATGACTCGAAGTGAAAATCAAATGCATCTCATGTTTGATAGGCGAGCTAAAAAACAAGAGATTTCTGAGTGGAGACAGAACACCTAAAGACCGTATACCAAATGACATGCACTCAATTTCATGGTAAATCTCATAAACACAAAAACCCGCCATACAGCCAGGTAGCGGTAAAACAAGAAATTTATATATGAACATTTAGCGTAGTCGGAAAATCAAACGTGAGTGGAAAATGAAACCTTGCACCCCATCTAGCTAGAAAATGACCAACATAGAGATATACGAGGAGAAATGATGAAAATGAAACAGGCTGGTCCTCGGCAATCAAGGGACTGTTCAACATCTTGTTGATGATCTTTTCTTGAATCCCAGATTTCCTGCGACCTCCGAGCTTGAATTTATAGCCGTTTTGTTCCCTCGGCTCTGAGCTTACTCGGTGCAAAAACAATGAACCGAACAAAACATAGTCACTTGCTAAGAGTTTCCATCACTTTGCAGTGTGCAGTCCACAAAGTCTAGACTCTGAATCGTCTGCCGTGCATGATTCTGTTTCATTGATAACTATCAAACCTTTCATTCAGATTTCAGTTTCTTGGATTCGAGTTCTTGAGTGGCGATGGTTATCGATTCTGAGGCGGTTGTACATGACATTAGAAAGAAATGCCATAGCTCAAAAACCCACGTGGCTATAGAGGCAAATATCAAATAAAAAAAGAGAAAAACTAACCTTTGGCAGTAAGATTTATGTTTCTGTGGTAGCCGAGGCAGATCTCYGWCGCCATTTCTTATATAAACGCCGCCACATTAGGAAGACTGTTAACTTCTGAGGTTACAAAATGGAAGCTTAGATCGTTCGGAGACACTTCCACCGGTCCACACATTAACTTGGATTCTAATCAAGAATCTCTACTCTTTGTGTTTTAGTTAAATTGATTAATAAATTAATAAATTCTACAAATATATAACTTTTATCTCTTCATTATTTATCGTAGAATCTTCTAACACTTTATTAGATTACACATTCTCTCCTATATACTATATATTATATAATTAAAACATCTTTTTTATATAGTAACATTAATTAGAACACAATTAAAGCATTATGTATGCGTATATTAATTTCTAATATTCCTTTTTCTCTCATTTACTAATTGAATAGTAAAAGGATATTAAAATATTTAGAACTCCCAGAGTGCTTTGCTTACTTTTTGGAGAAGACAAGACCATTGACGCTGTCCTCTCTCTTTAGGAAAGAGATTTAAGGCGAGAGACATTTATGAAAACTGAAAGAGTTCAAATTTTTGAATAATACAATTTTATTTATAATTTATTAACTTCTATATTATACGTAACTCTATATCATTAAATTAAATATTCGTATATACTATAAATAAATTAATATTCACACACCTTACTCGTAAAATAAGGTATCAATTAGGGAGTTGACTTTAATATTTTTTTGTCATTATAAAAGTCAAGGTAAAACCTCCCGCATGCAGCATTGTAACGGAGGCCTTAGTCAATACTTAACAATGAATAAATATATTGATTCATAGGTAAGCAGTGACGAAATTAATTTCGGTGTTTGCAAACATTTACGCCCTAATTAAACTAATGCTATTCTGTCAACTCTTAAGTGATAACAAATTTTTTCTTTACGTCATCGGATATTATAGCTCAATGAAATTGAATTAAATTCGTAAAATTTTTTTTTATTCTTAAAAAAACTTAATCCAAGCTCTTTTAACATTGAAACTAATCGAAACTCAATTTGAATCATATGGATAATCTTGCTTTTACTAATAAAAAGACTTGACCAAGAAAACTTTCTTAGAAATCACAAGAGAGATTAAACTCTAAACCTCGCCCTGAATAAGGACAATGTAGTAGATCGGTCATAAGGGGACAGCTCAATCAATTGAAAACATTTCTTATGAAGTAATAGATTCTAAATCCTAATATAAGAAGGAAAAAAGAATCAGTTATTGAGATTCTTATAACTAAAGCTCTTGGATGGTTCTGACTAGAGAGCCATTAAGTTTGAGTTTAGGGGGTCAATCATACATAATTAACATTTTTTTTTTTTTTTTTGGGAGAGTTCATGTAGAGGGAGGTCTGGAGGAATGTTGCTTCTGAATTCATCCAAAAGGCAAAATGACGAGAGAAAAACAAGTGTTCAGTCAAATATTACAGTATAAACAATATCGACATGGGAATCACAAGGTTCATCTCCCATGAACTACGATTAGAAACAGATTTTCACATTAACCACCAATTACTCTAACAAGTTTTAGTACAAATAATAAAATCAAYATTAAAGTATCAGGATCATCACGAGCTGATTCGCATTCAACATTCGGAGCACCAGGATCATCACAAGCAATTTAGAACCAAACAGGTATCAACTTGAAGACCCTGCAAACACCCAGAAACTTGTAAGATAAACATTCTTGACAGACCATTAAACTCATACAACCATATACAGTACACTCTTATATTGAATAACATTAAAAGGAATACCCACAAATAGAAGAAATGTCAGAACTTCATAAAGTTATATGGAAGAACTAAGAATGAGATTCTCAAAATCTACTTTTAGCATTGAAGAATGGAATGGTCAAAACAATTCCTATTCTTGTCTTGTTTAGCTCTAAAACTCACACATGCTAAACAATAGAAATAGAGAATAGACCTCACCAGAACCAGAGTTTTCAGTGTTGCTCAATGATATTTCCTCTGGTTCTTGAAGAAGGAAAAACGAGGGAGGGGTGGGGGAAGGTGTCAAATGTTTTTCCCTACCATTTTACACCTTTACAGCAGAGAGGAGTCTCACTGGTCTATTTCCCCTTTTAACTATTGCAGCAACCATTAGTTAAATGTAATCTATCTTGGCCATGCAACTCTGCAAAATTCTTTGATCCCTTGCTGCTTCTGTTTTAAAGTTACTATTACTGCCAATGCATCTCTTGCATTCTATGCGGGTTCATTTAGTTTTCAAAAATTTAAGCATATAAAAGGCCATAGCTACTAAGTTTTCAAAAGAACAAAAAATCATATATTCTCCTTGATCTCATGAACAAATTATCTCATTTATCAGCRTATAGAAGTTTATACAAGCCAGAARAAACACARRTTTTTTATGCAATCCGTATCAGAAGTGGACATACATACTTGCACGCAATGACACAACAATTATGTTTCAGTTGCTCTTTGTGATTAAATAATAATGAGCGCACMACATGGACTTACATTTAAAAACTTCACCACTAACGGACCATGTCAGGTAACCAACTCTGCCTCAAACACACATCAAAAGAAGATATATCACAGGTTAGCAAAATAAAGCAACCCCAAAATATTTGTGGACCAAATACATAGGATTGCACCCAACAACTAATGACTTCAACTCTTGGGCTCAAAGGTTGGTTTCTGYCCTATATTTACAGCCTGGTGGACTCTTCATAGTTCTCCCATTAACAATGTTTAAAGGAGAAGTTCTCGGAACATGTCAAAAGCATTAACAATTTTAGCATTTTTACATGCCAATGACTTCCTTATAAACAAGTGAGAAGGATTTTAATTTTCAGCGTGGCACTCAGGCAACAAGGAACATTGCTCCAATACCACCTTCACCAACTTATTCAGACTGGTACGAAAAGAAATGATTCGCTAAACACCCATCCACATGAAAGCCAAACACAACTCCCTGAGAAAGCAAGCTCATTATGATTAAAGTAATATGAGATCAAGACCTTACATCTATATTGGCGTTGTTCACTTTTGGGATAAGTTCCACGCAAAAGACAGACTGACAACTTCAAACATTCACTATCATCCAGTCTTAGTAAACATTTACCTCACTAATTATTAACAAAGAAAATGACATTGATGCATAGGATCACATACACATCTTTACATAATTAATAGAACTGTAAGTGACGAATGATGATTGAAGAGTTTATGCACCATTCAAGGCCCACTGTTATCAGACAGGATGATGTCTTTTCAAAGAGATCTATTTCAAAAGACTCCAGTTATCAGAAGTACGAGCAGTGCTTATGACAATCCAATTCCCTTTCCAATTATGTTCTATATGAACATCAAGAGGGGTAGGCACAATAGATAGAACACATAAGCCAAAATTTCTTTCCATCCATAAGCAAAAATTATATATATATATATATAGTAAAAAGAATCATTGAAGAACACGCTTCTATTGTGACTGAGTTCTAKCAACAAATGCATATATGCACAAACATCAAAGTCTGGGCCTCATCAATTGATGAAGGTTACATGACTAATCTTGTTACATTTCCTTGGCAAGCTTGACAGCCACTAGTTGCCACTGACAACCAAATAAACAAAAATATCCATATAATACGGGGAAGAGAGAGATCCATAAGCAATTTTTTTAGCAATCAGCTGCATTTTGTTATAGGTTTGGTTGTGAGGAAAAGACTGAGAAAGAGAGACCGCGAGAAGAGAGAAAAGGGAAAGTAAGAGGGGTTGGTTGAAGATTGAACCAAAATTGGGTCATTCAAAACATGAGTGACAGGAAATGGGGAAGGAAAGGAGAGAAATTAAGTAGAGATGAGAGGATGCCAGCAGTGACGGACGGTTGGCAAGAAGGTAAGAGAGTGAATGAGTTGTTGGAAGAGAGAAGAGGGGTAGGTTTAATCCAAATCTGGTCACCTAGAAATCATCAGAGCGATATGAAGAGGGAGAGAGGAGGAGGAGGATGAAAGGAAGCGGGACGGTTGCRGCAACAATTCGTGGCCCTACCTAAAAAGTACTAGAGAATTGAGAGCAGACACATTTACAAATCCAAAAGGTATATACAATTCTAAGAATGCATTCCCAAGTAAAGTATAGCAAATAAATACACAAAAGAAAACCTTTAGATATGCTCTCCAAATACAGTGGTTGTCAAAAACATAAAAATGGGAAAAGGAAAATGAATCAACTACCTAGTAATTGACTGACTTCAAAATAAGAACTTTACATGGTTGCGGTGGTTGCTCAATCAAGGTTCAGTAGTCAACTCATCCGAATCAGAATCGCTAGCATTATAACCTGGAAGGATGAAAAGCATTGAGTTGATCTATTTTATTTTCCAAACTAAACACACAAGTGCAAAACAAATATGAAAGAGGGAGAATAAGGTCACCTGGACGTTTATTGCTAACTTTCCAAACTGAAGATCTTACTCTTGAAGCTCTTGTCATCCAAAGTCTTCCCTGAGATACAAGGAATAAAGAAATCCACAAAAGCATCACTAACTAAAAGTGAAACCCATACAATGGATTAACGGTCCAAGATCAACAACTGCAGGAAGAGTAATTTAGTGCTTTTGCTTCCATGCCAAAAATATATTTATGWGCCAAATCTATATTCCTGTCACGGTAGTTAGTGGAGTAGTCAATTTCCTTTATTTAGCAGGGAGAAGAGATCACTTTTGGTGTAGGATCAAGGAAACCAAATGCAGTTACCAAGTGAGGTATGGCTTTGATTCCTTAAAATACAACTTTTCCACTAAAAGCCAGCAAAAATGAAATCAAAACTCAACAGAACAAATTCCCTTCACACAAAGAGGTTCTCAAACAATGCCACTATGCCTAAAGCAACTACTTGACGATAAAGAGGTGAAACTGAACTTTTTATTTCTCAAGTAACAGAATAAACTCAATGTAAACCTTGAAAGGATTTATACTAAAACATTTCTCTKCAGCAGTCCATGAAACTTAATGAATAGCAGAAAACATAAAGCCCTAACATCAAATTAACATATCAAACATAAAGAAAGATTTGAAAGACAAACTTTCCAAGTTCAGCAGTCAAACTATATTAATTCTTCACACAATTATTCCCAAGATCGAATGCTTTTATCAATCGATGCACAAAAATAGAAAGAAAACCAAACAAAGAACCCTAACAAAATTTGAACTTTTTTCATGACATTCAACCTGCAAGAAAGGACTACGTACTCACAAGGACTAACATAGCAGTAAGACTAACTTGAACATGAAAAAGAAAACAATAATTTAAGACCGGCAAAAGAAATTACCTTTTGTGCATCTTTGGAAACACCATAGCCATTGTAATACATCTGACCCACCAAAACCTGCATGTTGATATCCCCAGATTTGGCCTCTTTAAGGGTGTCACTAAACCACCTTTTGACGCAATCTGAGATCACCTCAGACAGAGGCACGCGAAGTCCCTTCTCACGGTTATTCTCCTCCTCTTCCATGCTTTTATTCAACGACGGAGCCACAGCGAATTGTTTCCGGCGACTGGTGAGATTATTCTGAGACGAGGGTTTTGCAAGTTTGGTGGTTTTGAGGGACTTTGTTGCGACGCTTGGGTGCTGATGAAGTTGAGAATTTGGTGATTTTCCCATTAAAATAATCGAAAATCCTAAAATAAGAGCAACCAGAGTTATTACCCCGTTTCAGCCTTTTCTATTTTTTTTTGCTGAGGAAACGGTTAAAAAAGACCAGAGGTAGCAGAGAATCTGCAGAGCTTGATGATGAGGACGACTTTACGGATGGGTATGTTGAATAGACCGGCCAAGGAGGGAATTCCACCTAGCTATATGTTCTGTCACGGCTGGTCCGAAAAATTATATTATATAAGAATATACAATATTTAAACGACAAATTATTCTTTTTCTAATGCAATTGGTGGGCTAATGTTCAACGGCAAAATTTTACTTCATGATTTTTTTATGATGAAATTATTCTTGTCGCCTACAACATCAAGAATTTGCCTACCTTACAATAAGCTGATCCTAACAATATTAATACGGACAAGAATGTTAAGTGCCACTTACAAACCTCAGTTTGTTTTGAAGGAAGAAACGTTGTATGAGATAAATAAGTATGTGTACTCTCTTCCAATTAAATAGAAGTTGGCCGTAGAATTAGTTAGATGGGTTTTTTCTCCTTCTAGGTTGCTTCTGTTTCCTTTTCCGTTTTTGTTATTTTTTAAAAATATTAAGGAGGAACAATCTTACCATGTTTTTGTATATTTAAAGAACCAGGAAGAAAGGAACAGAATAGTAGAAAGAGAATTCTCAAAAGATAACATCTATACTGTATAAAGGGAAGAACGAAGCACAAATGTTGAATATACATGCACAAGTAATTGATTTCAACAATTACAGCAGAACTTTTCCCAAGTGAAGGAAACAAAACTGAATAAGAAGTCAATTCACACATGATTTAAAAAATTTCTAAGAGCAAGCACGCTATGTACCTGTCAACATCGATGCTGGAAATGTTATATACACTTCCAAGCTGAATGTCAATTTCACACATTAAACTACTTTCAGCTCCTCCTGATTTCTAACAGTAGGTACAGTACTATAAAGAAACTATATGCATGTGTGTATATCTATAGAAAATGGGGTAGGGGTGAGGAGAATGAATATTTTACAGGGATGGAGAAAAAATAGCAGAAACTGGACAACAAGAGATTGGCGGACGAGGAGTTTTGCCATCCCTTCCAAGTAAACCCAACAATGCAAGACGAAATATTACCAGGAAGATGTTTCCCTTCATGTATCTCATAATAAAAGTCAAGGAATTCAGAAGAACGTGCAACTACTTTATGACCCTTTGCACAAGATTTTCATGAATCACTCCAACTATCATCATCATCCTCATCACTTCCAGCAAAAGCCTGTAAATAACATTTAATTATGAACTATTAGACAAAAAACATTCATGCAGCGGCGTAAGCATATGCACATTCAGGATAGAGAGGGAAAGGGAGACCTGGCGGATTGTTTTGGCTTTTTCCAAAATAGCAGCGAGTTTCAGATTGGTTGTAGGCCCAGGAATACTAGGTCTTGTCACAACTGCTGGTTTCAAATTGAAAGACTGCCACATCCAAGATATGTTCATTCATTAGCTGATCAAAAGATATATCAAAGCTGGGAGTAAAGAAACGAAAGGATACAGACTTACCTTGGTCCTTATCTGTTCCAAAATTGAATCTCTTTCATCCTCCTGTATTTGAGGCCTAACTCGCTCTGTGACTTTCCTAAGCTGCAGAGGATAAATGAAATTCAGAAAACAAATAGGAAAAGTGAACACCAGTACTGTAGTCAAAAGACCAACAAACAAATGATTACCTTGGTTTTATCATGGGCAGCAACAGCATCAATTAGAGGATTCCGAGGCCTTGCTAACTTCGTAGGCGGGAGCCCATTTGACTTATTTCCTTCTCCAACTGGCCATGCTAACGTTACCTCTGAAGTTGACATGGAATGCTGAGGCTGCTTATTTTCTGTCTTTGCTGATAATAGATCATTATCAGAAGACCCTAAATTTTCCTCTGGATGTCCAGAGCTGTTCCCAAGCTCCTGTCCCTTGGTGCTAGTTTCTGGGGCCACTTCATTCAAAAGTCTTGTAGGCTGTTTGTTTGACAATCCAAAAGCATGGGCAGAAGCTGCCATGGCTTGCTCAGGTTGGTCAACTTCTGTCTTTGATGGCAGTGTTGTCGTATCAGATGTCACCTCATTTTCGTCTGAGAAAGTAGAGCTCGGCACAAGCTCCTTCTCATTTAAACTTGTGTCTGAGGCCCCTTGATCCAAAGGTTGGGTAAATTCTTCAGGTAACAACTCCAAAGCATAAGCAGAGGCTGTATCTGTAGGAGATATATTTGAGGATGAGCATAATCTGGACTTATCATTTTCTCTTTCTTCATCTTGGATACTATTTTGCAGTATCGCACCATCTGATCCAGACAACTGCAAAGTGCCTGTGTCATCTATCGATTCTAGGGGGAGAATATTATCTTCTGAATCTCCATGATGAACCACTGATGGCACCTCTGATATAAACGGACTAAAGTGAACTGTTTTATCCACTGCTTCTTCAACAACGGGATGAGAATTCTCATCTCCTAAAGCTGATCGTGGCAATAGCTGATTCACAAGTGGGGTATCCTGATCAGCCTTGGATGGAAATAGTGGTGGAAAGGCACTTGCATTATTCTGCATAAACACTCTCTCCTGACCAGGGGAAGCATGTTGAAACTTTGTCATCCTCCACTGAACAGGAGGAAGAGGAGGCATGGGAGGCATTTCATCAACATAGATCTGACTTGCACCCGGGAGCAGAGAGAAATTAGATAAGCTTGAAATCGGAGATATGGGGTGTTGGGAGATATTGATGTTATTGCAGCCCTGCAATGATAACTCTGTCTCTGAAGGTTCATTAGGAAGGTTTACACACAGAGGATTGGAATTATCGCCACATGGTTCAACATGATCAACGTATTTTCGATACTGTGTCTGATCTGGATCAGTAAATACCTCTGAATTTGCTTCAAGCACATTTTGCTGATCAAGTTGGTCTGTCAGTGATTCAAGCTTTTCTTCGGTATGGGACGATTCGTGTTCATTTTGTTTGGAAGACGACTCAATTACAGAGGCAGTTATTACATCCATGTTTTCTTTGGCTTCCAATAGAATATGTGGACCAGAACCATCATTGGCTACTTGTGACTCAGACTCTGACTGATCATTGTCTACCACTTGGCTAAAACCTGAGTCAGAACCTGGCAAAGAAAATATCTGTTGACAAAGACTCTCTGTTGCACCTGACTCCCCAGGTCTTTCCGGCAAGCATGCCTCCTCCGCTAAAAATCCTTTAACTTCATCCTCAGAACCAGAGAGGCATACATCTCGCAAGGTTTTGGTATTGCCAGTTAAATCTTCACCATCATCAGTGGCATTATTGTCAGGGCCAGCAAAAGTAGCTGGCGCATTTAAAGAGCACTTGGTATCTATCTCATCCAAGTTTACATGGATTCCAGCAAGCAATGAGGGTCCCAGAGCAGAATCCCTTTCGAGCAGGGTTGTGTTACATGCTGCTTGACTCATTTCTGAACCATCTCCCGTGTCTAAAGGCTCATCAGAACATACCTCTCTACTACATGGAGTTTGTTCTTCTGATGATCTCATTGATACAACTCCAACATTTGTTTCTGAAACAAGAGGTTCGACTAATTTACTGGGAGTGTCTTCTTTTGGAACTAGATCATCTGCTATCTCTTCGCCTGATTGACTGACATCATCTAGATTAGAAACTCCGTCACCATGCTCTGCTTCTAAGTAATGAGTTTCACCAAGAGGCTCCACATGAGTAAGAGGCATAACTGTATTTGGTTCACCAATTTGGTTATCTGCATTTGGTATATGGAGATCTCCGCCGGTTCCACTTTCAGGCACACTGTCCACTGAACTTTCATCACTTTTCTTCTTGGCGACCATGATGGATAAACCACCCCTGGAATTTGGATATTCATCAACCATCTCCTTTATTGGAAGACTTTCAGCTGACATAGTATGTGGAAAACCATCTCTACGCTGTGAGGGAGAATCAGAAAGATTGGATGTAAGTGGTACATTCTCACTCAAATTTTCATCCTCACCATGCAACTCATTCAGAGGCTGATCATCGGTGGACAATAAAGATGGATTTTCATCGTTGATCTTAGGAGGACCGTCATCATTTAGATCCTGGTTTGACACGGAAGCTACATTCTTATCTGGATTTACATCCTCATCATTTAATTCATCAACGATCTCGTTTTCAGTCAATACATGGTGCTGAAAATCATCTTCAAACTGGGAAGAAACAGAGAGATTAGATATGTCAGGTACAACATCACTTGTATGCTTATCCCCTACCTCAGACTCAAACATAAGCTGACTTTCATCAGAAAATCTTTTTGGGGAATCATAGTCGTTCTTCTCTTGAGCCCCAGAGATACTGGAAATGTGGGGGATGTCCAAACTTGGATTTGTAACTATTTTATCTGTTTCAGTAACCATCAGTGAACTTTCTTTTGTAAATGCTTCAGTAATTCTATATGAAGGATCTGAATCTGAAGGACTTGAACTAGCAGTTTGATCACCAAGCTCAGAACTGCAACTAGGAGTTCTAGCTGCATCAGTGGACACACCATCGGAAACAGCACTTCCTGGAGGCTGGGACCATGGATGACCTTCATTTATAGGTTGCAGATGCAGTGATGAATCGATGACCACAGTTTGATGGGCTTCAGTAGATGGAAAGACATTAGAAGCTACTTCACCATCTGAAGGTGTATTTTCAGCACTGCTATGTGTATCAGAATAGGAAGAGCTAGATATTTCTTTCTTAGACAAGCTATTCCCTTCATCTGACAAGGTAGAATTTCCCATTGATTGCGAGTCTGAAGAATGAGCTTGAAGCTGTACATCATTTGCATCTAAACTTGCCTCCCTTCTGCTATTCAAGTAGCGCAACTCATTCTTGATTTTGAACYCAGAGTCTGTATCCATTTCTGATTCCATGTTCATAAGAGCATCCATATAATTGTCTACATCACTTGCGATATCATCAGATTGATAATCATCTACACTGTCATTTGTTTTGCTCCCACCATCTACAGCTATTTCCTTCTCACTGTCCTCCATTTGAAGAGTGGAGGGAATGTTATAAGCTTCTAAACCAGGGTCTGAAACATTATGGGTTTCTAGGTCATGATCTGATTGCAACACCAGAGAATCTCTGGTAGCAGTTGGAACCTCATTCAGCTTACTCACAAACAACTCTGGGATAATCTCTTCTTTAGCTGGAGATGAAGATTCACTCATTGATCTTGGATCTACCTCTTTCTCAGGACTCACTGTAGTTATTCTGAACGCAGATTCATAAGCTGATGAATCAACAGGAATTTCATGGACCTCTTTATGATCTGGCGAAGGAGACTTGAGAAAGTTCTCCATGTAGCTTTTCCCAGATTTACTAGCAAATGGAAATGCATTCAGCCGTCTTTTCAATTTCACTCGCTGTGTGGGACCCATAGTTCCATTCGCAATGCGCTCCTCCAAAAACAACTGATGAAGTCTGTAACAATTAAAATTACAACATGATTGATTTCTACTTCAACTGACAGAAAGAGCCACTGGCCCACTACAACATTGGCATATAAAGACTGCACATAAACAACAGATAGAAATCTCACTTGGCATGTGATGTTGGTAAAGCATCATGAGTTTCTCCATTCCTCCAGCGCGATCCTTTCTTCTGCAGAAATTGTGATATGAAATTTTAATTGCTGATAGCTAAATCTACCAAATAATTAATCAAGGGAAAGGAAAGGCAAAAAAATATATATATCATAATGATGCTAATACAAGTAAAAACTTCTGAGAAATTTGACTCAGCAACCAGTTAGCATATGGTTATCAGATAAGAACAGTGACAACATTTACATAATAGGGGGAATAAGAGTATTGGTGGACATCCACAATGGGTGTACGCAAGCATTCATATGTTCAACAGTAGTTCAAAGGGGAAAAAAACAATTAGTGGGGAAGAAGTTATTATCACCATAAGGGAAAGCATGAATTCCTAGATTACAAACTACAGATTGTGATGGCCTGTTTTGAAGACTGGGGAGGTGTTAGTCCTCAATGTTGCGTAATAGACAAAGAAAATCCAACATAAGAAAGAACTTGAAACCAGAGAAGTAATATTCGAACCACTGAAAAGAGAAATAAGAATAACTAGAGAATCTAGGACATTGGAATGGCAAAGAAACTAATTGCTTAAAACTCTCACAGGTTCTTGATCAATAAAACCACTAAGATACTGTAGCAGTACATGGATTTGTTAAAATTTAGGAGTCCTAAAGATGAACAAGTTATAGCTTGACTATTGCCTCAACAGCTGATGTTGGAAATTTTGACTAGAATTTTTCATTTCCAACTTCTAATTTCACCCCTTGATGCAGCCAACAGAGGGCCTAAAGATTTGTGAAGCTTTAGCTCAGCCACTAACTCAAGCCTACAAAGGTCTTGAATATTATGGTCATGAATTTTTATTTAGGAATATTCGCTTGAATTAGTGTTTGAGCTAGACCTATCCAAATTTAATGGCTGCATCACAACTCCAAGTGTAAGGTTAGAAACTTAAGCTTTCAGATCACCCACTCCACAAGTTTATAAAGCAAAGACAAATCAAGAGGTAATTTCAGATGATGCTTAGACATTGTATGTTCAAGAACAATCTATGTGGATTTGCAAGCCTCAATATATATCCACATGTGAATCAYACAATCTCCCCTGTGCCCATAAGTTGTATGCACCAGAAAATTGAGTTTATTGCATAAACAGAATACGAATTGTTCATAGCATAAACAAAGCATCTGGTGCATAATTGCATCATATTAATTGCAATGCATCACTCTAGTACAAAGCATCCTGCCTAAATACTTCAAACTACTTGTACGGTGGCAAAGCAACTTTCTAAAGTGCAAGAGAAAAACGAAAGAGATATCTCATTTGTAAAGAAGATTTTAGCTTATCTTGCTTCTAAGAAAAAGCTCAGTAGGAAAGAACTAAGAGGGGCAAAGAAAGAAAGAAAGAAAGAAAGAAAGGAGGAAAAAAAAGGAAAAGGAAAAAATGGGAATGATTAAAAGACAAGATCAAGAGCTTTGATTTTTCCAAAGACTTGCCAAAGCGATAAAAATGTAACTTGTCAATATATAATCTTGCCAACTTACCTTTGCTTTACGGGCTTTCTTTTCTCTTTGAACATCTGTACTGGTGATCCCAAAGGATGAAGGTTCCACTTTAAAGAATGAAGGATCAGAGTAACGTTTTAAACATGCTCCAGCACCCGCAACATCAAACCTTATAAGTGATCATACAATGAAAACCTAAGGTTAGGAGGCTTCAATCAGTAAAGGAGTACTTTCAGAAAAAAACAAACAAGCATATACTTGTCTAGAAGGAACAAACGAGGAGGTCCCCTGCATTCCTCATACGAGTCCATCACAAACCGAGGTAAATCTCCTCGTGTGATCAGACTTTGGTCCATATGCATATTGGGATGCCAATCCAAGCCTGCAATACAAGTGTAAGTGTGCATCATTAAGACATTTATCCTGTATTTTACTTACTTTTTAACTTTTATCAGATGAATTAAATTGACAGTAAGTACATCGACATTAGCTTGATGTCACTCTTTGAAGATCACATATTAAAATTATTTTCATGCACGCTACGATATGACAGATTGCAACTTTAAGGGATCCATCAAAACATGTAATTCTGAGGATATCAGTGCAAAATACTGATCGGAAGAAAACAATAAACATAAGCATCCTCGSGATGCAATCAATTATTGAAGTGCATCTGGAGAATGGTCTGACCAGAATTGTAGAAAAATGAAGAATGGTTGGTCTGAGAGAGGAATGCCTTCTCAATTGTGGGAAATTCCACTTCAAGTTGTTGAACACGAACCATCAGGCTATGACCCCTYGCAGCAGTCACCATCACTTCCTCGTGCAGATCATGGAAAATCTCAGCAGCAAACCTTCAGTTGTCACAGTGAAGAAGCAATTAACRATGAAACGTCTACAATTGCTAAAACAGTATGTGTGTCCGTAACTTTTGGTAATAATTTCTAATAGGTCAGCAGGCAACTGAATGATCTAGCCATTAGTTATATGCAGCACAACAATATTTTCAAAAAATTTAAAAAATGATGACTCCTCAAAGAAGAACCACTCTGCCCTCCCCACACCTATCAGAAAAACCGAACACAAAGGTTCAACAGAGAACACAGCATGTCAAGGAATTGCCTAAAGACAATTTAGTCATTGGGGACCTATGATATCATATATCTCTATAAAATTCACACCCTGCAGATTAAAATATGTAAAATATGTTATGATGCACTTATCTTCACTATTACATGTTAAGTTCCCTCCAGCTTTTAAATCTATCTGCAGCTTTAGTTAATCCTCCAATATTTGGCATATCAAGATCCCACCTTCAAATTTGAAGTAGAAAACCAGCCCTTCTTACATTACGTTGCATGATAAATAAACCATAACAAACAATCTGAAGTCTACATTAATGTAGAACTTAATAAATGGATTTCAAAATTCATGTGTTAAGTGAACAATTTGGCAAATTGCAGTTGTACACTACTTACATTACTGCTCAAGAAATAAAATGACCATAAAAGGTGAGAGAAAACTGATGATGAAAAAACATACTGTTCAAGTAAATATGTAAAGGTCCACTGGATCCATAGTGAGGTAATGAACCAAAGCCAGTCAGATTCAGCCATAAGCCTTTTGTAAATTGGTACTAAGAAAGCAATTACTTGTCATATACCAACACAGAACAATAAGATAGTACCATGGTAAGATTGCAGTAAAACCGGCGCCAAGGATTCTTAGCTCAAAACTCCAAATATTTAAGGATAATAGAATCAGAAATGTCTATAGCTTCCTCTTCTTAGAGGCAAAGATACCAGAAACGGTGTTGTAGATGTTCCCTTTATATTACCAGGAAACTATCCCTGACACCTCAAATAGATAACAGCAGTATTCTGCCAGCAAGCTAAGGAATATTGACACCACGTCACCACAAATAATATTTATTGCAGCTATTGAAGGCCAAAGGAAAAAAAAAAAAAAAAGAAAAGAAAAGAAAGAAAAAAAGGGATGCAGTGGACACTCATGCCTTTCAGCATGCTGACTTGAGCAAGTACCACTAAATCCAGTAGAACCCTTCCTCAGGATTTTCATATCAGTTCCGTTTCAACAGACTAAAGGATCATACACACCCTAAAACCATCAATACCTTGTGCAAATRTAACAATTGTCTACATCAACGTCCTGTAAACAACTAGAAGGATATTAGAAGCCCCWGACTAATAAAAAAGAAGAATTAATGTGAACATTCTAAAACCTAAGTTCTTATGATCTTCAATATTCTAGTCAACCGAATTCCAAAATTGTCCAGTATCATCATTCAAAGACATCAGGTAAAACGCTGAAAAGGAAAACCAAATATTTGGCAAATTTACTACTTTGCCAAATAATCATGAATTCGAGAGTTCCGTAAGAACCTAACATGAATTTTCAAGTACTATATCCCACAGATCTCAAATTCCCACACCCCCCAAGAAAATAAACAATTCATCCATCGAATGATAAGCATTACCGATAACACCTCTCAAATTCCTCAGGCTCAGTCCAAAACCACTAATATACAAAATTCAAACCAAAAAGAAGAAAATTAAGCACTCACTCAGCAAGGTCGCCAAGCTGCCGCAAGACGCCGACTAGACCAGCCATGGCAACACCTTCAAGTAGAGCCTCAGGATCATCCTTATCGGCTGCTCTATACAGCTCTGGATCRGCCAAACTGTACTCATTCCTTATCTGATATCTGCTCAGCGGCATTCTCTACCTCTCAAACCCTAGGACAGTTGAAAAAACACAATTTCCTCGAAAGCTGACCAACTCTTCACTCCGTCCTCTTCTCTCTCCCTAATCGGTCTATAGAAACACTTCAAACGCCCGCACATTCACCTGCATATATATACATACACGAATTTCTGCATATTCAGTGTGCAGGAAGAGAAGGAAGACCTGGTGGTTGTAGAGAGAGAAAGTGTCGAGGTGAAAGAGTATATACAGTCGAGGAGAGGCGTTGAGGATTCAGTTAATTTTACCACCACTTTATGAATTTATGTATGGCCGTGGTTGCAACAGTCCTCTTATTTTAAAAAATGTTAAATCAGAATTCCAAATGGGGATTCTGATATGACGTGGAATTAAAGTACTATAGTATGTAGCAACAGTTCCAATACTTCAACCCATACGCAACAGCTAGGAAAAGTTGGTACAGGGATTGCTGCTAAATTAAAACGTTTTAATTTTAACTTAAATTATAAAAATTTAATATTACGAACATTATTTAAACGAGAATGATTTAAATATATGATATATATATATAAATTGTAATTAAATTTCGTATATAATTTTACATAGTATATAATCGATTTATATATGTATAACGATAATAATTCATAAATTAAATATTAATATCTTTATGTGATTTTACATAATTATGGTAGGAAAATTTTTGTCCATAATTATACCCTTTCTATTATTCGGTCAAAAGGTAAGATTGAAAATGAGATTTAAATAATTTATATTTATAAATTGTAAAATGCATCTGGTGTTAATGTGCGGGTCGTGTTTGATATTATGGGTTTGCATTGTACTGGATCATGCACAGCCGTGCAGATGGCGTAAGATGACAACTATTTATAAAGAAATCATAAAACCATGACTTTTTTTTTCTTTTCAAAATTTGGGTTTTATTTCCTTCATTAGAATTTAAAAATATCTACATCTGACTTCATAATCGTAGCTAATAATTATGAAAATTTAGATTAATAATATGTTTATTTTAAGTAAATTATCATAATAGAGATGTGAACGTTAAATCTAAATCAAAGGATATATAGATGATGTTGAAGTAATAGTCGATGATTGAATATTATTTTACCCCTAATTATTATAATCATTGAAAATCCTTTTTACTTATTGTCAAATAAAAATATTCATCTTATTAATTAGTACTATATGACTAATCTCCTTAATTGGTACATATATTAAGGAGATAAGTTTGATTCAATATATGTTATTCACTTCGTATAAAAGATCTATTAATAATTTATCATGTGTTATTTCTTCATTATATCGTGAAAGTAACTTAAACGTGAAATTTCAAGTAAAGTTTCTGATATGAAATTAAAGATATCATGTAAAAATGATCAAAATTTAAATATGTTCAGGAAAATATCAATCGAGAGACCAAAAGAAAAAAGTAAAAAATATTATTGCAGCGGGAAACAATTGTTAAGTAAATAATTAGTTCGAAATGTATTGTAGAAATGAAAATAAATAAAATAGAGAAATTGGAATTTCTCTAGGGGCAGCAGAAGGATGACGGACGAACCAATGTCAAAGAGAGGTGGTTTACGGTTGACTCTTGGTGGCAGCTGGTGGTGGCCGGTGCGCTTGGTGCTTGCAGGTTGCAGGAGATAGCTAGCGTGAATACGTGGTTTCATACATCATGAAATTTCCACAAAAACTACGTAGGCACATACATAACAACATACCATGTTCTAATAAACAAATGATATTTTCTTAGCACAAAAATATTTATTCCTCGGACTGTGGACCCACTAGTTTGSAGAAGGAGGACTATGGGCATCATGCATTCCTTTCCGAGCCAAAATACAATCAATTCATATGGTTATTATCGTATTTATTTTAAAATTATTATAGAAAATGTAAATTAAAAACGTGCATTACATGAAGCATTGTAATTGATGTTCTCCAGTAATTAATTAATTTGGAAGAAGTTCGTACTTGTCCTTAATAGATTTCAAAGCTCTACCCTCCAAATCACACCAAGGGAAAGTCATTTCAAATTCAACTTTTGAGGTAAAATAAATTAATATATGCCCCAAAGGCAAAAAGTTAGGGCAAAAAGTTCATGCATCCCCTAATAACTGTTACGTAGAGTTCCTCTACCATGTGTTTTATAAGAATTATTGTATGGTGGAAATTTTACTTTGAATTTTCCATTGTTGCAATAATTATATATGCAAAATTTTTCACTTATTACTAATTAATTCAAATGAAATATTTGTGTTTTAAAACATAATATAAATATACATCTATCTATCTAATTATGAATCTCTAATATCTCAGTCTTTTATCATCTTATAAACAAACTAAAACGTTCACGTTTAATCRAATCGTTCAAAATTTCAATAACTAAATATAAAAATATTGATATTAT
The DNA here is from genome assembly GCA_001752375.1 of Rhazya stricta. Classification (NCBI taxonomy): domain Eukaryota; kingdom Viridiplantae; phylum Streptophyta; class Magnoliopsida; order Gentianales; family Apocynaceae; genus Rhazya; species Rhazya stricta. Next base: position 10,902,453 of record MEJB01000015.1, read on the forward strand.
ATAAATCGTGTCATTGTAATTTTACATAAAATATTAAAAATCTAAATAATTATTCAAACAAATGAAATGAATGGCCACTCTATAAACGCACTAACACAAATATAGTTTCTTGCAAATACTACTTTACGAGTATATAAATGTGTTTATTACTATAAATTAAGGGACTTTGAAAATGATATATTATTGCATTAAAATGTTGATTTTTAGGTTACCAAAACAAGCAGCTGAGGCCATTGACACGGATGTTTGATGTTGTCCAATGAATGGAAAGGTTTTGACTCTGACATCTCATAAAAACCTTTTTCTAGTAATTTAATTTAAAATTCTAAGGTTTTGAAATGACATTTTCTTACAAAATTTAACTAACTAAGAACAATTACAGCTAATTTAGAAAAACACTTTCATTATCATTTGTCAATGTCTTGTACAATGATGTCTCAACTCCAACCAATTTTTTTCCCATTATTTAATAAATTTAATCTTATACTTAATGTTAATTTAAGTATACTTGTAAATTTATAAAGTAGAAATTATAAATAAGAATATATTCGATGCTTGTATAAAGAAAGATAAATTATAAATAGAAGACTTAAAAATTCAAAAATTCATATATAAATTTTATATGCGTCGTGACATCATGTGCAAAAGAATTATGTGTAAGAATATATTCGTCAGATTCTACTAGCACAAGACTCGATCAAATTTGAATGTATCATCAGATGAAATATCAAGTAATGTAAAAAAAAAAAAAATAATTTACTTCGTACGTTAGATATAGCCTGAGATTTTTTTTTTTTTTTTTGTCGTTTTGGATAAAACATTTTTTTTTATATGTTTGGATTGTGGTTAGTTGATGTACCTAATCGAGTCATGATAGAAAAAAATGAGTAGTGGGTAACTTTTTATTGTAATTAGAATTAGTTGGATCTGAGTGGATAAACTGTAGTTTAGTAAAGTGTTATAGAGTATATAATGTTATCGATGACTTGAACTATAGTATGAATTGTCAATTTTGGAGTGGATTTAATCATTTAATCTTTGCTTTAAAGCTTTGGTACTTTGGACGTCAAGTTTTCCAATCGGGCCGCCACATCACCGTAAAGTGGCATTCAAATTCGGTTCCACATTTACCACCACAGGATATCAACCTCCGGCAATGTTGCGTGAGAGAAATAACTATTCAAGTATCAAAAAAGAATATCCTTATCCAAATGAAAACCACATCAAGTCTCTCGCACCCATTAAAGACAATCTCGAACAAAATGTAATGAGGTCTCTGGCTGTTCACATATCAAACGAAGAGGGTAGTCAGGGAGTTGAATTTGGTGATCTCTTGTAATGAACCAAAGGAGCAAGGCAAATTGGAAAAGGACCCTAATATTTTCATAAACGCTGCTAATGAGAGTGCTCAGTGTTCACCTCCTCCACTTGTAATATCATAGGTCGCCTTGAAAGTAAGAATGCCATTAGTAGCTCCAGGCCAAACTGACTCATCTGCACCTAAATTAGAGTCTGGGGAGATGAGGCATAGTTTCCCTAATATGTGCTACGTAAGAAGCTTCCAATGCTCCCCAAAAAGAGTTGACTGTATCAGATATGGTATCAATTGATTTGTCAAATTTTTTTTTTTTTAATCAGGTTCCGACTGGACAAAAGGGATTGAATGGAAGTAACATCGTCAATTTGTTTTCTAAATCTGGCCAAATTTAAACATGTGAACCTTACCTTGTATTCTTTTGCCCTTCTAACCATTGTTAGCTCACTAAAATCGCATTTTGTTATCTGTGAATATAATAATAATATATTGAGAAAATAATTTCACGTTAAAAGTTTAAAATATCAAATAAATAATAGAAAGGTATGCAGCACAACATCATTTCATTACGTAAATTTTTAATCCGAATTATCTTAATTATTATTGAGCCCCCATTCTTAATTGGACCAATTTAGTCATCAGAGGGTCTTCGTGCTGTCCCTCCCAACCACTGTCTTTGCACTACTCTCACGTCACTTTATCTTTGCAATTAGCTAGAAATATTCCCGATGGATTGAAATAAATGAGGCCCAATATTGTGGACGGACAACGAATCCAAGAGCGGCTTTTGCGGAAGCCCAAAAATTTGAGAAGTCCGAACCAACTTCCTTTCTCATAGTAGTGTAGCTGATGCAATTCGGATTATATATATTCATGTTATATTCGGATTGATGTTAAAGAGTAAGTGTAGTATGAAAATATATTATACAAGAGGAATATAAGATAACATTATGAAATTTTTTCAAAAAGAATTTATAAGAAGTTCCCCCAAAAAAAAAAAATTGAATTCTTTTTTTTCATTAGAGATATATATAGTGCTAAAATTTCTTAGAATGGAGCTAAATTTTTGCAGCTTATAAATTTTAGTCAATCACGAGATGGAAGTTCGAAATCTTCTAGTATATTTCGTTATAATTTTTTTTTTAACACCTATTATAGAGCATGACGTATAAATATATTATTTAATATATGAAACGCTTCTTCTCCCGTATATCTTATGAGTTATATATATATATATATATTTTGTATCAAACAATTTAATAATTAAGTGTATTAAAAAATTCGAAACCGTCTAATAGTTATCTGGATGAAAAGTTACTCCACAATTGAACTTTGCCATTTAGTATTAATATTATATTAAAAAGAGGATATTTTAATTAATTAAATGGCTGGAATTTCCTAAAATGGTGGTGTAGAATATTATATCACTAATCATACATGGAGTGGCAGTACTTGGTGTGTTAAAAGAGATTTTGCCAGTGATTATAGATATCCCTTATAATATATAAATGGGAGCTCCAGGTTGTGAAGATCCAGTGATTAGATATACCTGAGCAGGATCTATATCTGAAGACCAGATTTCACTATGATGACAACTAATAATTTGCATAAAATTGTGGCTTTCAAGATCCCTAACTCTCAAAACTTTGTACTTAGAGGAACTAACCAGTTATTTTCCAACCAAAATCCAAGAAAGCAAAAAGGGAATGCGAATTTGTAAAACTATATAAGCTCTTATAAGAATGGAATCAGAAATTTGATTTTGAAAAGATGAAAGTAAATAATCAAAATATTTAAAACGAATGATTCTCGCTTCGTGCCTCCCTAACTCCGCTCTTGACCTTTTGATAACCATCGGATTGAAGTGGAATTGGTTGGTTTGTATTATTTTTTGAGGAATGAGAAGAGATTCGGTCAAAATTTGACTTGAAATCCAAGTTTTTCTAAGGGAGAATTAGGGGAAGTATTTTTCTACTTTTCAAATAGACTAATTGAAGTAATCAATTTTCAAATACTACTTCTTGCGTTTCAGAATAGTTGTCCTTTTGGACAATATTTTTTATTTTTATGTTAGGAAATCAATAACGTATTAAATATTTTTTCCTACATTATTCCTAATTGATTAGTATTATCTGAGGCTAAAATATCATTTTCAATGAGTTGGAATGACTACGTACGTTGATCAGAGTATTAAATATTTATAAGAAATTAAAAGAAGACCTTCCACCATGCCAAATCAAAATATTCAAAGGACTCTTTTGACAAAAAATATGTAATTGCCAAAAAAGTTGTTTCTTAACGCTTCTTATTTATACATAAGTCGTCGATTAAGCACCGGATAAAAGGGGCAAAATACCCATTTTACAATAAGGGGTTTAAATTATTTGACGGATAAGAGCATAAAATATTCATTTTGAGTTATTTCTATATTAACATAATGAGCATTTTATTTAAAAGTTTATAAGAATAAATCATTTCTTATTATACATAAGCTTATTTAAGATAACGTTGAAATGAAATCACTACTTTCCTTCTTTATCAATTAAACGAACTTTTACGAAAATACGTAAAAATCTTTTTTTCATTAAAATCGAGATCACTTTAAACTAATGATAAAAAAATAGTCGAAATAAAATTTAAAAAAAAAAACTATCCCATGATTTGAATCGAAAACACTTAAGACTCACGAATCAAATTGAAAGATTTATCATCAACTCAGACAATGCAATGTAGAAAACCAGGCTAGTCTTCCTTTTGTCCTCATCTCAAAGTCTTCTCAGACACAGAACACGAAATCTTTTGGGAGAATAAACAAACAACTCCAGTATCATCTTTCATCTGCAACCTAGTTGAGAAGTCCCATTAATGAAACGAGGAATCCAGTCTGTAATGTCCGAAACAACTCAGCCATATATATCCAAGTAGATAAAGGTATTAAGATACTATATAAGTACAACGTAGATATTGTCATATGCCTCTGAAAATGCAAATACATTATCGATGTGAACAGGTAATAAAAAATAGGTTATCTTTGAAACTAAGCAACTCAGGGATTTGCTAGATTTCCCAAGATTGGTATTAGTTGCTTTCAGGGCTAATATGGCTTGTACAATTAATAACATATGTATTTAGAAAATTACGATGCGAAATCATTATCGAATGATATATAAAGCACTAAAATATTACATATCATGTTTAACATGYTTATTTATTTATATAAATGTGAAATTATTAAAAATCGTATTTAAATAGTGAGYTAAATGAATGTTCAAGTCAATTTAGACTTATAAATACATAAAATGGTCATAATGGTTTTAGTCGAGGTGAAAGGAACTCGATTCCTTTAATCAGTGGTCTTGAGTTTGAGTCTTGGGTAGAGAAAGAAAAACTTATTAGGAGTTGTTCCATCCTTTGTAAGGAGTCCGATSGAGGAATAAACTGGTTAATCGAGCAAAGGCACAAATATTTGTGTATGAGTGAGTAGGTTTTGAKAGTACTTTTCATAACACAATCAAATAAAGTTAGTTGGTTCATTTCAACTAATAAGTTTCTTTTGCTGATCTGTTATCGACGGACACTCATTTTTTGCGTAATTGTTTTCACAAAGAGATTTTAAGAATTGATAATTCGAATAGATACGAGTAGCTCTTAAGAGGAACTTTCATAATACAATTAGGACGAAGTTATTTGGTTCATTTCAACTCAGTACTTTTCTTTAATCATTTTGAGAATATGTAATCGAGGGACACGATTCATTTTTGACGTAATCATTAGAAAAAGAGATCTCAAGAATTAATAATTGCAAAAATACGAATAGCTCTCAAGAGGATTCTTGGTATCAAATGCCYGACTCTAAATCCTGGTATGAATACTATGCTTTCCAAACATTGTGGAATTTAGAGGTCAGAAGAGTTGCATTTGGAGATGCAAATAAAGTTGGAAAGTGGAAACTGAGAGAAGTGCTGAGTAGTAGTTTAGTTGTGAGGGACAAGCGAAGTTAGGTAGGCCATCTAATGAGGGGCATCGGACATCCAAGGAAAGAAAGAAATTACCTAGAGAATATTGCCCCACGAAAACCCTCTGACTATTCCCATCCCCTTTGCCTATAAATCTTTCCTTTGCCCATTTCATGTTCAAAACACACCATTTCTCTCTTCTCTCTCAAAGTCTTGTAAAAATCATGCCCGCCCAAATGATGCCTGAGATGCCTCCTGAGAAGTCTTTTCCTATCATTCCAAACTGCGGGAGGGATGCCAGTTGTGCCGCCCCTGCAAGAAGGTATACATCAAACTCCATAGTCCATTCCCATTTTCAAGATTTGCTGAAAGCCTCACCTTGAGATCGGCAGTGTTTGTCCTGTAATTGATCCTATCCGGTCCAATTAAACTTGTTAGCACCAAGAATTTCGATATACGTTTCATGTTTCTGTGTAAATTTCAATAATAATTTCTCTTTCACATGATGAATCTATTCGATTTCTTGCTTAAACAATGCAAGTCTGCTATGTTTGCAGTAAATTTTGATGCTTTCTTCTACATTTCATAGGTTGGAAGGAAAGATAGCAATTGTCACCGGTGGAGCCAAGGGTATCGGGGAGGCAACTGTGAGACTTTTTGCTCGGCATGGTGCTAAAGTAGTGATTGCAGACGTCGAAGATGTCCTGGGAATGGCTCTGGCCTCGTCATTGTCTCCTTCAGTTTTCTATATCCGTTGCGATGTTAGCTTGGAAGAAGATGTAAAAAATGTAATTGACTCAACAGTTTCCCGATACGGAAGKCTCGATATAATTTTCAACAATGCCGGGGTTCTTGGAAACCAATCAAAGCGCAAGAGCATTGTCGATTTTGATGCAGACGAATTCGATACGGTGATGCGAGTGAATGTTCGAGGGATGGCGTTGGGAATAAAACATGCAGCCCGAGTGATGATTCCTCGAGGAACTGGATGCATAATATCAACAGCTAGTGTAGCAGGTGTAATGGGAGGACTCGGTCCCCATTCTTACACCGCCTCAAAGCATGCAATCGTGGGACTTACAAAGAACACAGCTTGCGAACTGGGCAAGTATGGAATCAGGGTGAACTGCATTTCTCCATTCGGGGTGGCGACATCAATGCTGATAAATGCCTGGAAGCACCACGAAGAGGAAGACGAAGAAGGGCTGATGAATTTCGGTGCACCTCGTCAACAAGAAGTAGAAAAGATGGAAGAGTTCGTTAAAAGTTTGGCAAATTTGAAGAATGCAACCTTGAGAACTTCGGACATTGCTGAGGCTGCTCTTTTTCTTGCCAGTGATGAATCAAAATATGTAAGTGGTCACAATCTTGTTGTGGACGGAGGAATTACCACCTCAAGAAACTGTCTCGGCCTCTAATCAAGGAGATTATTACTTGTAATTTGCATTATTTGACTTTGTAAATCTAGAATTTGCTAATACCGTTCAAGATTCAACACATAACTTCTCTCTTTGGCTGTGGCCGTATTCAATTTGACCCATCTGATCATTCATACCTGGAAACTGACTAGTAAACGTAGAGATTTTAGTCAATTATGAACTTAGAGTCCATGGGTGGCATATTTGTCTGCTAACATATAAAAAAGTGAAATCAAAAGTCACCAGGAGACCTCAACTTCATTCGATTAGGGAAAGTTTGGCCGAATTTAGAATTGCTGAATTACTAAAGTAAACTTTTCTTAATTTAAGATTGTTGTGTATAAAAATATCACTTGATTAGTAAAAGGTAGACTCAATTTGAGATTGATGTGTATAAAAGGTGAGGTCAGGAAAAACTCAACTTCACTTAGTGAGGAGCAAGTTAAGTTCAATTGTACTAATTCAGATAAAAAAATATGCATAAAAATATTCGTCAATACAATGTGATATTTTATCGTTTATCTACACTTAGTAAGAATTGAACTCCAACAAGCCCCGGATGCAATGCTTGGATAAGTCCTTATTGGCTTTCCCTCTTGCTATTTATCAACCTATCAAACAGCATTTTTTTCATGTCCAAAATTGTTTCTTGGATTGGAGAGAGCAACCAGACAAACAAAGGCCTCTACGGCTTTCTCCAGTGGTACTATTGTTCTTAGACTTTGACTGCTGGCAAATGGTATCCAAAATAATATTTTCTTTGCTATCTGTTTATAGTCTCCCTSGAAAGTAACTTTTTGGTGCCCTATGTCCAGATTGAGGCTACTGACTTGGTGCATAAAACAACTCATAGTAGGGTAAAGGAAGGATCATGACTTGGACCCTAATCTCCACTGCCGACTCTTTGAGGTAATAAACTATTGGAGTCAAAGACTAGAGTTGGAGAAAACTAAGCTGTCGTGATTCATGTGTTCGCACTGTCCTACAAAAGAGCTCCGAAACTTGTTACCAAGTCCAAGCTGGTAACAAACCAGTCGCGGGATTCAAGATTCCAATGTGTACAGTTCGCAGAGTGGCAATGGCATATGTACATTTACTCAAAATGGATTCAAACTCTGGAAAGGTAGTAATAAAAGGCAGCTAGCTAAGGAATTCGGATCAAAATAACTTTCTGGATCAGGAAATTTCTAGGAAGCTAGCCAAGAGAGAGTTGAAATCTGGGACGAAGTAGCCAAGTAGGTGGCCGGAAGAAAAAGGAAGAAAAGGCAGTGCCAAGTTGCAGGTTTTTGCAGTCTTTGTGACCTTAAACTAAGTAAAAGAATACTTGGTTTAAGGTCACAAAGACTAATTAATATGCCTTTGAAACTCATGTACGTAGTCATATAGGATTATAAACTTTCGGCTGTTCTTTTGGAGAATGAGAATCTTTCTCTTCTTTAACTTGACCTATAGTGTCACTGGCTGCTCAATGCTGCTCTTTTTTTTTTTTTTTTTTTTTTTTGGCATACCAAGAAAGGAGGGGATCATTAGTTCCCTGCCTGGTTCTGGCTATTAGGGAACAAGCCAAATGAGAATGTCTAACGTTGTTGCCCACCGGAGAACAAACTTAAATCCATCAAAAGAATTTATTAATCTAATTCAATAAGGTAATAGATTTGATTCACATCTTAATCTCATAAGTTTTTACTCTAAATTTTTACTTTTTTTTTCGCTCTCTCAACACCTTTGGTTTCTACCTGAATCCAATCAAGAAAATGGAATAACTTCTTGTATAATATTATTTTTTGTGTGCTCTGAATTTCTATTTTTGCCCTTTAGGTTTTTAAAATTTTTGTTGAAAATATTTTTCGTGTAAAAGAAACTCCAATTTAATTACAGAAAAGTCGTGTATACATAAATTTGCATTGGCAGGTGTTGATTCTCTACTGAAAGGAGCCTGATGTGTGTCTACCAGGTGTCAAACATATAGTCTCATGCTACCGCTTGCGGTGCTGCTGTGTCCATCTCCATCACTATCCCACTAATTAGTTTCTTCATTTTGTGCTCCTTTCACTTCTATTTCAAATTACTTTCTCTCCAAGAATTTCATCCCAGTTTGCAATAATTAACCATGGAAAGTATGGGATTCAAGAATCAGGGAAAACGTAAGAGAAGAGGTACCCAGAGAAGAAAACTGCCATCAGTCTCTCCCATGGACATGGCAGAAGCTAGGAGGGAGATAGTTAATGCTTTGCATCTTCACAGATCATCTTCATCTATGCCGTCTTGTGATACAAGGCAAGAAAATACGGACATGGCTTCATCTGCTGCAAGTACCATTACTAGCTCATCTTCACAACTTTACTATCCATTGGTGGAGTCTATACAATTCCCAGAACCCACATGGTCTACAACTGAGCCTGCTGCCGCGGCTGCTGCTGCTTTGCTCTCAGCACCACCGCCTCTTGATCATGTCTTGGAGTTCGAGTGGCCGGAGAATAATCTATCTTCTTCTTCTTACAGTTGGTGGTTTGGGTTTCTTAGGTCTTTAGACGGTGGTAATGATGGTGCTGATCAGCTATCGGAGTACTGCTACTCTTGTCAAGAAAATGTTTCAGCTGGATCAAAAATGAACATGGTTGCTTTGGATCAAAATGAGCAGAGTCTATCTTCAGAGGCTTATGATCAATGGTTGACTATCACAGCAGCTGAGGATCATGAAGCTCAACCATTGTAACTTCCAAGGTAGCCGCGGCTCTTGTTTTCCGGTTCTTTTGGTCTCAAAACCGTGTAGTGTGGCTGCATTAAACTTGTTCTTTCTGCTTTATTAATTGTACAAATTACATCACCGTCATCTTTGTAACAGACGTTCTAACGGACGAACGTAAGCCAAAATACTTGCATAAATAGCCTCCCGTCTCATTATTTAAAAAGAAATTAATTTTCTACATTGGACATACGAGTTTTGGGCTTCATTCAATTGGGCCAAATCTAATTGAAATTGGCAAAATAGTATATTAATAATGCAAAGGACCATAAATGATGGGTGTGTAGGAAAGGAGTATGGACTGGTCTATTCTGGGATGATTTCAGGCTTTTAAGCCCATCATCGAACCTTGTAGAGTTAATTCATGCAAAAAATATTTACTTTTGGGCTAATAGTATTACTACTGAGGGGGTGTGGTGTGGAATTTTATTTTTGATTGGCGAAATGAAGGATAACTAATGTTGTGGCGGTGGCGGCCCACGGCGGAAACAGCCCTACTTGGCCGAGGCTGTGGCCGCGATTAGGGCTTTGGCCTCTGTTATTCGCTCCGTCGAGGCTACTACAATCAAGGAGCTCGAAATTGAGCTCAAGAAAGCGTTAGATTTTCTCAAAGTACTTCCCTTTTTGTTTATCATTCTTTAATACATTCGCTTCTGTTTTGTCGTGAAGGTTTTTCATCAGTCATTGAAAAAAGAAAAAAATTGTATATATATATTTCCTGAAAGTTGTTCTCGGGTTGGTATTTTAAGCAGTTCGAGTTGTAATGGTGTGGTGTTTATTTAGCTATTGCCATATACAGAGGGTGGAGCATGGATTTATGCCCCTAAGTGATTGGCGTGTGGACCAAATTACTCCATATAAAGCCACCATGTTCCTTACATTGAGGAAAAATGTTGAACCTYTGATTTAATTTCAATATCTATCTATAAAAAAGTTTCTCCAACTGCTGTATATTCTTCGAATGCAGGAATAACAGTATCGCAAGTGCTCTAATTTCTGCCTGAATCAGAGAGGATATATGGCAATTTTGTTGTTTGTAGCATCAATAATTAATGTGTTCTTGCTCTTTGACATACTCTTTTGTCTGTTTTTTTTCGCGTGGAGCTTCTTGGTTCCCCAAGCAGTTGTTCTGCGCATCATCTGCTGTGGTTCTTTTATCTAAATTCTTGTCTTTGAGTTATCGTTTCTCGTAACATGGTTTTTTAAGTGGGTTTTCTTTGCTCATCATATTCTGGGAATGTGAAGTGAGGTTCACTGCTGCTAGTAATGTTCTTTTCTTTCAGCCAGCTTTTGTGTCCCCTTCGATCCAAGAGAAATTGGAAGCATGTCCAATATTTTACACTGTCTTCACTGCTTATTTCCTTCTTTTATTATTTTGCTCATGCAAAATTATCTATTAGGTTTGTGTTCTAGATGCTTAGAGGTGGCGCCGATGGAGATGACCATCCTGCTGAATTCATATCCTTTTTTAGTATGTTGCCTGATGAGGCGAGTTTTTATTCTTGAATTTACTTTTTCCTTTTCCATTTTATCCATTTCAGTTTCTTATTTGAGTCTGTAAGAGGTTCATCCATGACTTTTGTTTTTCCTCATTACGTTTTCCACTTTGCTATATGAGGGATAAAAGAAGCAGCTGCATTCTTTATCATGCTCTGTAGCTTTACATGTACATCTCCCCTGTTGGGATTTGATATAGTCAGGATAGAATATTCTTCCAAAGAAGTGTTCCCATTTCAATTGAGTAAGACCATATTAGAATGCTAACACAAATCTAAATTAGCGTATATATGTATATATAAGGATTTTTGGTACCCAAATTCTTATGGATGTATTCAAGTTTTTGCATGACAAATTGTCAAATGTTCTCTAATACTTCTAACAATAAGCCAGTGCCATTCCAGCACAATATTATTGATTATTAGAGAGTTAACTGTTTGTAATTTATTTGTGCTTCGTGTTCAAATACTCTCTTCGCCCTTTAGACCTATAAATCTTCTCRAGGCCGAAAGCAAGTAAGAGGCAATTTTGCCCCCATCTTTGGACTTTACAAGTATCGTTTTAAGAAGAACCTTAATATTTTATTTATATAATCTCTTTCCTTTCAGGGTCGGTCATGCATTCATGTGTCATACAGAAAATAGGAATTTTGAATTGAATCTGACATTTTTTATAGGTCGAATCTTAATTTTGATATCAACATGAGAGATTTAATCTCATCTAATCTAAAAATAGTATGTAAAGTTGAGACTTATACTACACCTGAGATGAAAATATTATATATGCTAGTCTTGCTGGACTTGACATGCTATCCAAAAACTCAAGATTTTGCAGGTTCTAATCAAAGAAATTCAAAAACATTTGATATTATGTAAAAATTTGATARCTACATTTTCTCTTTGAACTACAAGATAGCTTAGGTTAACAAAGCCATTGAAGATCACTCTGGTATCTTATCGATCATAAGTACCACTACATGTCATTTGTGAAGTTGAGCTATTTACTTATTGGGTCCTTTGCTTGGACTCTTTAAATTGGCACTCCTTACCTAATACCTAACATTTGTCTCCTTCCGGACCCATTTTATATAGAAAGAGACCACACCAATCTCTCATTATGAATTTCCGTTTTTTTGGCAAGTTAAATTCCATAAGTTCCGGTATATAAGATATCGTTTTAGGTTAAAACTGTTAAAATGTAAGCGGGACGGGGTTGAAATCATTATAAGATGATCAATTATTTAAACCAAACTATTGAAGAAAGGACATCTGACCTACGGAAGAAGGGTAGATCTAGAGGACTATAACCACAGAATTTTAGTGGATATCAGAGATGAACTAGTTAAAAATGATAAGACAAGTCGGAAATACACATTGGTAGTGGAGGGGTTCAAGAGAAATGGAGACAGAGAAAGACCGTCCCTTATGCCCAGTTCCTATCCAGAGGACGCTCTTTAATGAAGGGGCCTAACGCCTAAGGTTCAGGAATGTCCAAAAACATGCACACGAGTGGTATCTGATTGGAGACAGCTTCTTCTGTCTCAATAAATTATCATCAATGGAGAGAGAGAGAGAGGAGAGGCCAGGCCAGCTAATGATCTTCTTTCATAGAAATATATCCACGTATCTCAATTATCAAACACAAGAAAACTCTTGGCCTTGAGGATTTAGGAATCCAGAATCAAGGACGAGGGCTGATTTTGTTATTTGTTTTAGGGACTTCAATAATTCTCATCTTGTGCAAATGCAATAGCTTCCTGTCGAGCCAACAACAGAGAGGGCCAGTGAGAAAGAGAGTTCATRGATTTGGAAGGCSATGCATGCACAAACGCGTTGAAAGCAACATGGTGAGTTGGCTTTGAATTGGTGCCCAGTCAAAGTGTCGATTTAAGCCAGACTGGTTTTGAAAGTTGAGAAAATGGTGGCTGACAAGAAGAGCAGGGAGGAGAAAGCTATCTCTCCACCTTCTTGAAAAGGTTTAGGATGATTTATGTAGACTGCAGTTGAAATCTTTACCTTCCAAAAACGGGAAGAAATGGAAAGAAAATGTGAAGATTCCAATAACAGCATCGGATAAAGCACATCGTTATCTGCTAAATTCTAATCATATAGATTAGAAGCTTGTGAGACTACATTCGTTTCGTAATATAGATTATTTTAGGAAGAAAGGCTCTTTTTACAVTATAAATTATTCTACAAGATCAAAAAAAATATTCTAATTTTAATTCATTTATGTGCATTGAAAATTGATTTGTTTGACACATTTTTTATTTGTCTGAGATATATTAAATGAGATTGAGAATTTATTTAGAAATAAGAGAGAAGGGAGAAAATTAATACTTGATTAATCTTAAAATAAAAAAATTTAAAAAGATAGAAGAAGAATATATTAGCAATTTTAGGTAAAAATATATTCTTGTATTCAGCAATATTGATATGACTAATTGTGTACCGTTAGAGATAAGGGATTGTGAGCATGCAGTAGAGGATCACAATAATATGGAAGTAATATTCACAATATGAACCCTCGAGTGCACCAATAATGTTGCTTAATATCATGCTAGCTGCTCTCCCAACGTTTCTTGATTATTCAAAAGATTTATGTAATTGATACCAATCATGAATTAGGTCCACCATGAAATAATTCAATTATAAAAGAGTGCCTCATATTTTCTGCACGATCATATATGTGACTAACACCATGAGAAGTTTCTTCAATAACTTTAAACCAATTGATAAGATAGTAAATTGTCAAGTTTTAGGGGGTGGAACTAATGGAAGCGGAACAAGGGCTTCCCTTCCACCCCCTCTTTAGGTCGTAAGTTTGATTCACATTCTTCTCTACAGCACTAAAGCTATATAAKKCTGCAAAGTTCAAGACTCACAAAATCAATGGCTTGCTACTCTATGTCTGGCAAGTTGAGTTCTAAGGCTTAGTTTGGTTCGGGGAGGGGAAGGGAAAAGGAACATATTTACCTTTTTTAGGAGAGGTAAATTAYATTTACGTCAAACTTGTTTTGTATAAATAGAAGATAAATAATGAAAAATATTATTCGTTGTTCAATTAGACTAATAAGTGAAGGGGAAATGTTCATTATTTTGAAAGCAAATCTAATTCACTCCAAATCGTCCACTCAAGAAGGGGATTAAAATTTGACTCCTAAGGRAACTTATTTGTGATTCCAGAATATGTCAAATTTTATGATAGARTGAACTAAAAAAACTATGAAATTGCGATGTCCATAAGAATAAATATAATAAAAATGGTATAATTCTCTCGACTATGGCTTCTAAGTCCCAGAGATGAAATAAAAATAAGTCAGCAATTGGTAGCTCTTGTTGCCGAATTAAGATGAGGCCATAGATTAACTTCCAAAGGTTTACTACCATTTCCAGCATATATATAGAAGGACTAATATGTATGTATCGTTTTGCATCCGCTACAATCCACATTCTGTCGTCTGTATCCAGAAAGAGGCCAGTTTTGGTGCTGTTATTCGATTTCTTTTACTGTATTTTGTCTTTCTTCCTCAGAGTAGTAGTCAAAGAAGCTGATTCCCCTCAACATAATTATCTTCATCTGCTAAAGTTGTGTGGAGCATATCACAGGCATAGGACAATGCGCATGTCAGTATCATGACCACTAAAACCATTTAATAGTGATCGGTCCCTTGCTATCGCCATCATTCCTTGCTCTTTTCTTCTCTCTCTCTCTCTTTTGGTGGATGATTTTCTCTATAAATTGTTTGGCCAGACCATGCTATACCATGCAGGAAAATCTCGGGTTATTCAAGCTCTCTTCTCTCTTTCTTCTTCACTAAAACGTAAAGGCTTAGATATGGATAATACGGCCACTGTTGATGCCCTTTACAAGGCATTGGAAAACGGTGATACTAGCAGGGTAGCCAGACTTATCGATCATGATTTGGAATGGTGGTTCCATGGTCCTCAGAACTGCCATCATATGATGAAGATGCTAACCGGAAAAACATCTCCAAAAGCATTCAAATTTGAGCCTCGAAGCTTCGACGCTATCGACGATTATGTGATCGTGGAGGGCTGGGAAGGACTGCAAGCATATTGGGTGCACGTTTGGACTCTGAAAGATGGGATCATAACTCAGTTCAGAGAGTACTTCAACACATGGCTCACGGTGGCGGATTTGAGGCCTCGTGGTTGTTCACGCTCAACATTGTGGCAGAGCCACCCTCGGGACCTCGCCAAACGCTCATTGCCGGGCCTCATGCTTGCCATCTGATCATGATCAGATCAGGGATCAGGCTGCAGTGCTCTCCCAGTAATGATGTAACTTAAGCTCTGAAAATATTATTACTTCTCCTAATAAGGACGTGCATTATTTGACTTTTTTCAATTACAAATTTGTATTCAATTACCTACCTAGTATTYAGGATGGAATCAAAAATTTAAACTTGAGAGAAATGAAAATAAATGAACAAATACAAGGGACGAGATGAGTAATTAAAAATTTTATATAAAATTTAAAAAATAACAACCTCATGCAAAAATATAAATAATGTTAGGAGTATTTGCCATCTCCAATACCCAATAGCTCCCTCCTTGCTACTACCTAAACATACTTCGAATTCGTCTGTTCTTCATACACGCCTTAAGATCTTGGGTCCAGTGGAATCACATGATCATAAGTCATAACCCTATGATAAAGGGTGATAAAGGCCTCTAAGTAGATTATTTTGTGCATTTTCCTTTTGGGTTTAGCATCTCTATATTATCAAAAACCATTTTATAAGTATTTTTCCTTTCCGTATTTTATTGTATTTGACCTTTAACGTTCAAAAAGAACAAAATWTTATAATGACTATGCCAAAAATTTATAAGTACATAGACAATTCAAACATAGTTTGACTTTGGGGTATGGAACTTTCTCTAATCTTTTGTATTACAAGAGTCCCAATTTATCTTAATTTTTAAATATATTAATCATAAATAAGTAAATATTTATTACGAACAACTTAAAAATAAAAATGAGCAAATTGCATAGCCAAGATTTGTTGGGTTTTTTCCCCTTAAAATGGACTTTTTTTTGAAAAGAATGCTTATAATAGATTATATTATAAAAATAATAGTATTAATAGACCCATTGCATTCACACAATGCACCGATAAAAATCCAAATTTCTTGGATGCGTAGGTGGCTGAGCACAAAAGCTCAAAACCCAATTTTCTCGATCTGTTTTTTCGAAGGAGATTAAGAATAATCCGGAGGTATTTTGGATATTCTTTTAATTACATTTTGCTGTTGGCATGACTAAAGCTAACCTATACAAGACTGTTGCTATTTTGGTGAAAGAGATGGGTTTTGTTTTTGTCATCAGAGTCTTTTAGTCATCCTTCAGATGAAAACTGACGGACTGAGAGTGAAGCCCCTCTCAAAATCATGATAAAAATGATTGGGATTCATGTCACTATATGGTCAAAGTGTTTCAAATTTCAATAATTATCCGTTTTAAATTTTCTAAAGTGCTAGAAATTACTAGCCATATGTTGATGATCATCCTGAATTAACGAGCTACAGGATTAAGTGGGGTAGGATTCCCCTTTGAGGTCTCAAGCTATAATCGTACATTCGATGTAACAGGTGACAAGCCAAGCAGACATTCGTGCAGYGTTCAGGTGCGTGCAGCGTGCATCTCTAATCATTTCATTTAATAGCATTAAATAGAATGGCTGGATATTTGCGTTCGGATGAGGAGAGCTGGGTGCCGAAGGACAGTCACAATTAATAGTCTCTGCAAACACCGTTCGAATAGCTGAAATTTATACTATCTGATTAGAGGATGAGGTATAAATACCTTAAAAATTCTCGGACGTTCTAAGAAAGAGAATCTAATGCAACGACTAGAAAACAAGGGAAGACTCTTTTATAAAACACTTAAGATYAAGTATCAAGACTTTGTTATTAAAAAAAGAAGTTACAATGTTTCTGTAATTAAACACTTGAGATGGACCTTGAGAAGTTACTCTCTTTTTTATCTTCTTCTGGCTGAGCAACTGAAAAGCTCTCTAAATTATCAGGGGAAAGAAAAGGTCACTGAGACCTCTCTGATGCCAGATCAAGGAGCTTACGGAAGAACTGGTGAGGATACATTGGAGGTTGTTCCGCCAATGCCTGGCAGRAGCAATATCCTTTTGGTTAGATCCAGTGCCGAGCATAAGTTCTGAGAGTATAATACATTTCTAATCATGCTTTTATGCAGGATAAGAACCCTTTGTTCTCTATATTCATATGATTTAGTTCTTCAAATTAATTTTTCTTTTTCTTTATATATTTTTGGTGGTGAGAGCTGAGAGGTTCAGAAGAAGAATCAGATCTCATTTCAACACATTTATCCAAACTGATACTTCATAAAATGAGAAAAGAAATGCATAATATGAAAATCAGAACGACAATCACCTGATGAATCAAGACAGTTGAGGGTGTCATTCCAGGCACTGTATTCACCTCAATGACTAGAACCTGCAATGACATTAATCTCTATCATTGAGTAACTATAGAAAAGGTATAAAGCTAAATAGATACATTCTTTTGGTATCACGGTTATTTTATATGATTACCCAACCCACAGGTCCAACAGATGATGTTGCGGACTTTTACTSTAAAGGCATGCAAAGGGAGAAGACRAAATGTGCTGATTTTGTAACACCTAGAACATCACATGTTATAACCTTGAAACACATTGCAGATCATATGATACTCTTTCCCTTTCCCCTCCCCTCACCCGCCTTTTTTATCTTTTTTTCTTGTCATATATGTCATATTCTTTGTCCTGAAGGGTGATTGTCCGTCGTGTGCAATGTGCATTTCAGCCATAGTGGAGCTGGAAACCAGGCTATTTCATCTATATATAAAGTGAAACCAAGTGTAAATGCTGCCACCATTGTGGGGTTTGTGAACTATCAACCAGCATTAGGCTGATACAGAAAGGCAGTTTCTGTCTGTTAAATCTGCTATGTACTAGACACAACGGATATCTTCTAGTGACTGAAATAATCATATGCCAACAACAAACTCCTTTCTGGAAACTCAGCATATCCATGTCCACAAGTCTACAGCTTAATGAAGTTTAAGAAACAAACGTACCTCACCACTGTCAGCATGGACAAATGCATCTATACGTGAAAATCCTTCCAGCTGCAAAGTGTTTGCTATAAGCTCAATACGCTGTTTACACTTCTCCAATGCCTCATTACTGATCCAAGAAGAGTTTATACATAATGGTAAAAGAAAAGCTGTAAAGTAGATAGAGAGCACAATATCTAAAGCTAATTAATCTTCTCAAGCACAAAACAATTTCAGGTGGCACTCTAAAGATATTATTATCCGTTTTGATATAACATGTAAAGAAATAGAATTCCATTAATTAGACCCTAGATTGAGAAAAAARGGAAAACAAATGCATGCAGCCAGCATATTCATTGGTATGAGCCCTTAGAGATACCTCAAAAAGCTTGGTAATTTGCCTGTATCAAGTTTTGACTGTTACAGAATGCGACGTAGTCTTGGTCGAGTGGAAAAGAAGATAACGCTAAAGCCCTATGATTAAATCCTTTGTTTTCACAAGTCATACCATTATGCAGTTTAATATTTATGCCAGCTTTCTTTCCTTCAGAAAATGGGATTATACTTTTGTTGCATTATCCAGAAAGAGTGGAAAGTGAAAACATACAGGAGCATAAAGTTTGAGATAGTTTATTATGTTATCAATGGATAATTAACTATGGCTTTTTGCTAATGGATAATTAACTATAGTTAGTAGCATAAAGCAAACATGTTACAATTTTGTTGAAAGCCTATTCTGTACAAGAAGATGCAATCTTGCTCTGGTATACTCTTACCAATTTGACCAGGAGTTAATCGTTTAAGAGAACAAATCAATATCATTTGGAGCAAATGTCATTTATAAAATTCAAAGGGCAACAATTTTTTCCAACTTCCTAGAAACACAGACGGCACGCATTTCCATATTATGGACATTATTCGTCATGTATCGATATTAACAAACAATTTATCATAGAAGAGTATTAGCAGATCCTAGACATAAAAGGAAACCAGTTTCCACATGAGAAATCATAACAAACCTYATAATTGACTGTGGTGGGGGAGTTAAGTTTATGCCAGTTCCACCTGCCAAAATAATATTAAATCATATTATACAAAAAGCAGGTTTCTATCATATAAAAGAAAACAGGAATGACATTTCTTATGATTGCCGTATTATTGTTTGACTTGGAAAACACTTTGTACATACTCATATTGTATGGTAAAATTGAAACAAAAATAGCCATAATGTTTATTACGGCACATTAGCATTTGTCTTAGGAAACACTTTGTGGGTACTCAGATTGAACGGTCAATTGCCAAATCCATTTGTCATTACATTCAATTAACGACTAGAAAAGAAATGCCAAACTGTAAAAATTGAAACAAAAATAGCGATAATGTTTATTACGGCACATTAGCGTTTGACTTGGGAAACACTTCGTGGGTACTCAGATTGTATGGTCAATTGCCAAATCCATTTGTCATTACATTCAATTAATGACTGGAAGAGAAACGCTAAACTGTTTATTGGCAAGCCTTTTTCTCTTTTGATATTGCTTCCCTTCCAAAATAGAAGGAAGGRAGGGGTAACAAAGAGCTGGATTAGAGCTATTGAACATAGCAGTTCTCTTGCTGACTCCTCATATGCTTCATCAACTATAGTTTCTTCTATCCTTGTGTTGCATATCGAATAAAGCTATCACTATGTACTTTCTAGAAGCAAGAGTACAGTATCACCGTAACATGCAAAAGAATGGCTTCAAGTAGGATATTTTGCTAAATTCTAGAGTTGGTCCATAACAAGTGAAGAAATACCTTGGAACTTTTCTTCAAGGGATAAAATGCCACCAGTTTCTTTAACAGTTACGCTGGGAGTCAATGAATGCATTGATCCACGCTTTCCTATAACACCAACAGTAACTTCTACCCATCTACTACGTCCTTCCCATAGCAAATGATGAGTGTTGTCCTTAGACAATGTTGATGAAACAATTATGTCATCTGTCTCAACAAAAGGTTCAAAGATTAAATGCTTTGGAGGAGGGTTTGGCATCTCAATTGTTCCATGTGCCTGCGTATTACATTTCAAAGAACAACAATTTTAATAGCCTTATATTATGTGCTAAATTTTGACATCAAACTTTATGTGTCAGTTGAAGAAGCATCTGAGACAAATATGCCTGTACCTCTGAAAGRCTATTAGGAGGRATTCGAGGAAGACAKTTTTCCAATGCTTTCGAGTACACCTCAAGGTCCTTAACACAGCTGTATGAAGAAAAGAAGTGCATGGTGTGATGCTACTAATGTTCTGCGTAAACCTAATATTCTACAAGGATAACAAACCTACCATAGTTTTGCAACTCCCGTAGAGCATCCATCTCTTGCTGGTTTAACACATAGCAACTCRGACCGCAGTTCGACRGTCAAATCTTGCCAAATTTCAGGCGAAGGTGTTTCCAGCAAATCTTCTTTTCTCTTTACATCCTTCTTTATGGTAAGGACTCCAAAATCTGTAAGCTGATGTAAGTTTTGATGCTTGTTAATTGATATATAATCAAATTACATATAATGGAATTTCCATCAATGAATCAGTGCTTTTGTCAAATTTCATATTTGTTTTCAAACATGTAAAAAGCAAAGAATAAATCTTCCAAGAACTGAGGTTATCAATCAATTTATTTATATATTTCAATCAAGATTGTTTATCCTACAATTGGAAAAGCCAAACATTCAGACATGAACATATAGACAGGAAAGAAGAAAGGAACCTAASTGAATAGCCATAGGTATATTTAGGGACTGCAATTTCAGCATGTCCAATACATTCTACCAGCTTAGCGTTAACTTCCCTACAATTACTTTTCAGTTTCATTGCAAAGCATGATGGAAGCTGATTGAGGAGTGGTAAGTAAACCAATACTCCAAATGTAAAGCTAAACCAGTATTCCAAATACAAAGCCGAAACRTAGAGAAAACGACCTACAGTCAGGATAGTCGGATAAACCTTACATGTTTTACAGCAAGGGAAGTGGCAACCTTGTCCATGCATATTTTGGAAGCTATCGCTCCTGGACCTGCATATCAGCAAGAGATAGCACAAAGCAACCATATGTCATTCACATATTAAACCTTGTATTTATTTTCTCAAAGATCTAAAGTTACCGGTATGAGCAACGCCTTCCGCCTCAAGCAAAGACTGCAGTGTACCATCTTCACCGATGCCTCCATGAACTATTTATTACATCAGACACAGCAGAATTAGGCTTTGTTCAGTAATTGTGTTGAAGACACATCAGGAGTGTTCATAAAATCCACAACTACACTGAAGCCCCACAATTTATCAAGTTGTTATATGACAATATTTCCTATATCATAATATGCCTACCATTTAGTTCACTTCCAATAAAGTGTTATGACATTAGAAATGAATCCTTAGCAAAAGTAGAGGCACCTAAAACTTTGGTCTCATCTAAGATGGGAAGTTGCAGGTCAGGTTCTGAAGGAGTAGGACATAGACATGCAATCACTCACATGTGGTGGCTAGAATGAAGCTGGGAGCTCTCATTGTTTTTGCCCGACATTCTATCAACAAGATAATTGAAAAGCTCAAGCAATTAAAGACATTGCTTATGCTTTTAAAGATAATTATGCTTTTGCTAAGTAGTATCTCCATGTTGTCTTGCAAGGAACTGAGAGCATTGGAATAGAGTACAAAAAAATGACATGGAACCATATCCTTTTGAGCAATGAATACTTTTGAGTGAATGCTATACAAGAGAAAATTGCAGAATGTAAGCTGTACTGTAGAATATTGTCAAATTGTTGACAGGGTGAATGATAACCATGAGATCACTGTTAGAGGATTCAACAAGCTATGGAGATGAAAATCAGGATGGAAACTAGGGACACTGATGTAACATGAAAAATATTTAGAGTTTTGGATAACTCTGATTTGTCCATTACTGCTAATTTTGAGACACTGATTGGTGAGTCAGCAATTTCCAGGTATGAATAGCTCTATTTCTCAAGGGCACAACTAGCGGTGCCCRGTTGGCGGAGGATAAACTTCTGTTGAATAACTAAAGCAAGTGCCATTTTATAGTCTAAACAACTAAAAAAGGAAAGAAGGATTTTACACTCAGGAAGTAAACAAACCAACTATTCCAAGAGTACTGAACCAAGTGAAACTAAAAAAAACTAAATGCAGGGTGTGGTGATTTCAAGATATAAGCACATTAAAACCTGCAATGAAAACTGTTGCCTGAACCTCCTTAGCCAGTTTGATCCACTGCTTCAAGGAAAACCTCTTTGGTAGTTCATCAGATATGTCAAACCCTTTGAACCATTCATGTTTCTTCAAGCCCTCCATTAGATYATCCATTACTTCTTTCCGTAACTGAGCCGTTAGTGCCGCTCGAACAGGTTCAATTGCCTCTCTACATGCATCAAGAACTTCTTCTGTAGTATGTCTAAGAACAAGGGAATAACTGCAGAAGAACTTATTGCATTTCATTACATTGAAGACAGAACAAAAAGTGATCTCGAACATTATATAAATTGTACACTATACAAAATGTACATGTGTAATGGTGTCCACACACGCATGCATGAGTGTTCATATTTCGCTTCAGATTACTTGCAACATATACTCCAGAAATCATGGAGACACCAATTACTAAATCTAAATGAGGTAAAACAATAGCAGGATATAATAAGATATGCTAATGTGCTTGGACGGTGGTGATGGAGAATTACACTTACGGTAATGACCAAACTGCCCTACTCTCCACGTCCATGTCCTTCKTATCAGAATCCAGGGTGGAGAAAGAACCATTTGTGGGGGCTAGTAAACACGGAACTACTTCAAGCTATAGCCACAAGAAATCACCAAAGCATGCATCAGATTAATCAACATTGTCGAAATCAAAAGAATCCATAAACATGATGTTAGATACTACAACATCATGAAATACTTAAGTAATGTCAAGGGATCTTTTTGACTCATCACTATGTGTAAGGTTAAGCAAGACTCAAGGGGAAAAAAGAACAAAATTTCCTCAATGTCAATGTAAAAGTCACTTCTTCTGTTTTCTCTGGAACCAAATAGTAATCCTATTGGAGACGAGAGTAAATTAAAGAAGATTGAGTACCTTGGGTAGCAAAGTCTCTCCACTTAATAAATACTAGTACGCAGGAAATTACATAACAAGTGGAGTTAGAAAGCATCCGCCATGCATAAGAACAATACTAGTAAGGTGAATTGTGCAACTTATCAAACAGTTAAGTTGATCACTTTCATGAAACTTCAGATAAGCTCAGTCAAGGTTAGAAAGTATCAATCCCTAGATCTATGCCTGCAAGGAATATAAAGCAAAAGCCATCTTATTTAGTTCTAGACTCATGGAAGTTTTACGAAGAAAAGGAAATTGATCCGGTTTTAATGGATTCTAATATGTTTATAGACTTATATTAAGCATGAATCTCTAACCATAAAAGCTGGACAGTAAACTCGGATTCTCAGCAACTAAATGCAATTCTTAACAATAGCATTTCAGGCATTTAGGCTGACATTAGTTATAGTCAGTGCAAAAATATGGGATCACTTACATCATCAGAAGCTCGCAGATTTAGCCAAACATTAGTTCCACTCATGAGGGAGACTTGACGTTCAGAACTATCTCCACCAAAGATAACAAATACCTTTTGGGCATCTTGACGTGTAGGAGGTGCTTCTGCAGTTAATGAAGATTTCAATCTCCTTGACAAASTATTTGATGTGACGTTGTATGACAGAAGATTGGGAAACCGTAAGCAAGCATGTTGGATTATCGTCCGAAGGATATTTGAGTGTGAGAAACCAACCTAAACTCATAAGATATTTGTAAGACGCAAAGGAAACGTTAGAGAATAAGTGGGAATAATGGTAATCTAGAAACATCTTTTGCAGCATTATGAACTAATTGTTCAAAGCGGGACAAGGCATTGTGGAATCCAATATTTTCACATTCAAAGTGCATTGAACCTAAAGATCACAATATGATTTTCAGAGTCAATGAACTGATCAAGGAAGGATGGAGAAGACGTTTTCTTAAGGAAAAGCATGTAGACCAATTAGTGATCTGTCTCAAATGGATTCTGTCAAATGTTATTAGACAACCCTAAACTTTGTCTAAGGTTAGCTTTTAGATACAATAAGATAACATAGAGATGCAATAGTAAAAACACCTCTTGTTTTYCTTCTATCTTCCARGAAAAACAAAAGGCTGCAGTTTTAAAAATAATCAAGATGAAAGAACTTGACTTGGAAACATGAAAACAGCTTCACATGTCAATTTCAAAATTCATTTGACAGATGCATTGATGGTATAGGGAGAAAGAAAATGAAATTACCTTTGATGCTTGCTGAAATAAGAAACTAGTTTGCTCCATTCCACTTATCTACAAGTCCAGAAGTAAAATTGTGAGACTTGCAAAAACTAGAGATGAGCAAATGAAGAAAGCACCAGATAACTATCTCACCAGGTTGATATCAGTAAACAATATTGTACCAGTCCCAGACCTTCCAAACTTGTTATCCATGAAATATGGGGCATCAGAAGAAGGTGGCATAAACCAACCATCAATCCTAGCAAAATCGTGCAGGCCAAGCTTTTCAAACAATAAAGAGGCTCCTTCACGGATGCTTCTGATGGTATCTACAGGGAAACGAGGTGGAGTATGATACGTAACCTGCAAARACTCTTTGACCAATTAGAAGAATTGCATGAAGGAATCAGATAGAGTTTCATGCATTCTGAGGTAWAACTTATGCTAAAGAAGTTGTAGTAAAAGTAGATAAAGAACAAGCCACWAAATGCAATCATATTAATAATAGGTCATCAGTTTCCTTTTATCGAACATGTATGCAACTGATTTAACAACCAAACACCGACTCTTATTATACCTGCCGTGTAGGAAGATACTTCCGCCGATAGTTGAATATTGCATCCTGCTCACTTGTAGCAATATTGTCTTGGGAATGAAGCTCTACCTGTCAAAAGATGAACGGAAGTTGCAAGTTAAAATTTCATTATCACTTTACAGAATTACAAAGATACTGAAATTCCCCTACCTCAGTTGGTAGTAGCACAACAGGCTGGCAACTTGTAGCAGAACCAACATCAAGGACTATGGCGGTGAATTCACTACCTCCTTCAAGGAAAATTTCAACCAGGATTTTGTCATCGATACCCTGCAATTACAACAAAAAGCCAAAAGTTATAATTATAGGGTATGGTAGTGAAGCCAAAGCTTCATAGCACACATTAATAGGRTAAGTTTTTAGCCTATTAATGGAAGGTCGAATATTCAGCCAAAGATAGAGAATAGTAATTTATCATTCTCAATGTCAATCCAGAGTTCCCAGACTTGATCCAGGTACCAAAAGACAAGCAACCTCAGTAAAGGATACTCATTTATTAGGTCGCACTTCAAAATGTTGAAAATGCATTGTGCCYAACTCCAACCCAAAAGCTAGCTCATGGGGGGGAGGATTGCCCAAGTAAATATAAAAAGCACTTTATTCATAATCCTAGCCAAATTGGGATCTTAAAACACCCCTTGACACCTAGGACTGGACACTTGGAACCTAGGATTGGACATTTGGAGCATGAAATTAAACATCTGCGGGTGGTCCAACATCAGACTACGGCTGACTCTGGTACTTTGTTGAAAATGGGCTGGGCCTAATTCCACCCCAAAAACTAGCTCATCGGGGAAGGATCGCACAAGCGATTATAAATGACACTTTATACATACTCCTACCTGATGTGTATCTCAACAGATTTTATCCTCTCATATCAATGAATTCATATCTTTCATAACACGATGTAGGGGGACAAACTTTGGAAACACCTTTCCTCAAAGACGAGGACAACATGTCGAATTAGCAAGACTAGAGCAGTCACAACATAACAAGTTACCTCTRAAATGATTGCATTGGCTTTTTTGACCGCATCAGCTACTCCATAGGCCACGGTAACTCCGATGCTGGATCCTGCTCGTGTTGGTTTTACCTGCAAATCTTAGAAGAGATCTTGTATAGTATCTTGCTACCAGAAATTGGTGAATTTCTAAAGATAGAAGCAAGGATTAAACCCCCACCACAACTTTCCCCAGTTCAGTATCCAGTTGATATCTTGCAAACCACTTCGATAGCTCAGATTCATCCGATTCAGCGCCCTGAAAACCACTTTCAGAAATTCATAAGCCTGATTGAGCAACCATATAATTCTAGTTAGCTATAATAAGTTCAAGTTCCAAAAGATTAGTTGGTTTGAAATAAGGTTCAGATTCATGCTTTACTAATACATTAACCTGCATAACAGTGCATAAAATGTCGCTGCTTTTACTTAATCTGCAAAACAGCAAGAGTACTTGATATATTGCGCTTAAACTGACTGTGAGCTCTAAAGAGCGTTTGATATGGCCTTTCGAGGACAACGATATTCTGAAAGTCATATTCAAGATTCTATTTTGTAGAAAACTAGTTTGAGATATATGATTGAACTTCATAAACATCTTAATGAACACAGAATTTCTATTGCTGAAATATCATCCACATAAAAGCATGTCAAACCTCTTAAGCAGCTGCTGAACCAGAGAGTTATTAGAATGAAAAATCTACTTATGTCAGTTTGTAACAGAACAACTCACCACTACACATGTCCGAAGTAGAGACACAAGGAAGACCATATTCACAACATTTAAATCAAATGAAGGGCCAAAGGAGCACCAGAATTTCTATGAAAATTTATCCAAACATACAGCAGCGGCAAAGAAAGTCCGTGAGTGAAGAAATGCTTAACATGGACCTCAAAGCATAGGCAGAGATCAGCAAAAAACAGGCAACAGTAAGAAAAAAGGGAAGTGACAAGGTCATAAGGACAAGGACATTTTCAGAAGAATGCATGCACTTATATATACTATATGAAACAAAAAGTGGGCAGTGTTTTTCTCATATCAAGCCTATCCTATTGAAAACTCTAATTAATTGTTGACATCTTCTTTTTGCCCATCGAGCTAATGAATATACAGTGCAGCAATAAAATGAGGAATGACAACTATAAGCACCTGGATTAAGAAAAAGCCAAAACATAACAGAAAGTTGGTAAATAGAAAACCCTCCAAATGTATTGGGAATTGAAACCAAACAAAAATGAAAGGGAAGAAAGAAACAACTATAAGCACCTGGATTAAGAAATTGGGCACAGTTACGAATCCTTGTCTCTCTAGCTCCAAAGAGGCATCATACTGTTAAAATTTAAAAAGAAAATAACTATCAGCATCAACTTAGACCTTGTGCCTTGACATAATATTCAATTTGACTACCATCTGAACCATCCTGCTAAGAAAGGGTGAAAACCCATAAAATACACTCTGACTTCTTTTTTTTTTTAATCTAAAGTTTCTTAAGCAACAATCATATTTTATTTTCTTTTAAAGCTAAAAAAGCGAAGGAAAAAATAAAAGATAAAAACATTTTTCTAATGAATAATTGTTTACCTTTTGGCTCACTAAATCATAACCCTACATTATTAATCTTGGATAAGCCAGCTATCAAGAAAAGGTATCCTAAATTGATTACTCAACACCAGAAACCATCAATATACAAACCAATAAATTAACATGTTTATAGGCAAGTATAAAGAACAGCCAACTTTGAATATATTGCATGATCCATGTTTCTTAACTAGTCAAGCAAATAATGGTCCAGTAAAATCTCTGGAAAACAAATTAAAAGGGGAAAAAGGTAGGAAGCAAACCAGAGCATGTAAAGGAGAAAGTTACTTTGTCAAATGCTTTGCGGCATTCTCTAGACTGAGTCCCGACAAATGGAATGTTTGCCTTCTCCATTAGCTCCTGAAAGGTTCATCATATTGAAAAAATAAGCATGTCAACTATTTTATTTGAGTTCGTAAAATTATTATCATACATAAAGTAATTTGAGCTTTATGATAGAAAAAATACTTGGATGCTGCCGTCTTCACCAAAACGCCCATGTATAACTGGAAAAACTATGTCTACAGCAGCAGCAAGGTGATCTGCAAAATCAGATAAAGACTCGAAACCTTGGGCAAGGCTGAAAAATAGGATCAGAATGTGTCTATAGAAGTCGAATACAATGTATGGGATGGATATCGAGGCTATGTGGTAGATACCTTTCAAGTTTGAAATCAAAGTCTGCAGGAGTATTTGAATATACCTATGAAAATCAAGAGATCAGATAACTTGCAAGTGAAGGATGTGRACGCCATCCTCCAACTTTAAACCAAGGCCCTCCAGCTAAAGGTCTTGAAATTAATCGGAACATCACAATTTACAAATAAATTTATACCAAATGCATTTGAGAAATATAGCCTGGTCGCACTAATGAACTCCTTATTGGATCAATTTATGCAAGGAAAGTCCTTCACCCAGTGGAAAACCCCCACCAAGGTTCAGATATTTGTTCAGAAAAATAAAAAATTAGGGAAATATATGATTCCAAAGAAGCCTTAATAAAATATTGTCTGTTTTTTCTTAAAGAGGAAGCCGAAAAGCACAACAATCTTAAGAACAGATGCAAGAATGCACACCTGAGCAGTGGATATGGCAAAGGCTTTGAGGTTGCAGTCTATATAGTAACAGCTTACATGCAAATCATCACCCTGTTGAATAAGTCAAAAAGAGAGAGATCAAAAATGAGTTTGTAAATTGAACTCAGTGCCAAGGAGAAGAGTGAGGAYTCAATAAATATAGAGGTGGACTATTACAGGCGGAGTATTAAATTTTGCTTCCCAAGATATTGAGAAGTTCATTCTGCATTCTCATATTGCATACATGGGTTAGAATTTGTTTGCCTTCGTTGCTCAAAAATTAGTGATCTTAAATCTTAACACCTTGCAGTGTAAAAAGAGAGAGCTTATATCAATAAATTCTATAAGTTGCAAACTCGTACAAAGGAGAAGAAARGAGTGAGTCAATAAAATCTAATGGTGGATTATTACAGGCAAAGTACTACATTTCGCTTCTCAAATTATTGAAAAGATTATTCTGAATTTTCATATCTCACTCATAATGCATCCTTAGATTTGGATTTGCTCATCTTTCCCGCTCAAAAAGTAATGAGTTGGGCCTTAACACCTAACATTCTCCACCAAGCGAGGCAATTCTGCATATTGAGTTATAAATTGAATTCTAGATGAAATATAAATAACTGATCTGATTACTAATAGCAGCAGTCCTGTTAAGTAACTCACCCGAATCCCCTAATTACTTTTTAACCTTAGATTCTTTGACAAGAAAACTGAATCAACACCTTGTTGTAAATTCAATACAGGCAGACAAGTTATCTTATAAAGTGGACGAGCAAAATATGCAATTAAACTCTAATTTTCTTTGCCGCGTTACAGCGGCTATGATGACAATATCAGAGAATCAAAATACGTCACAAATGAATAATATGAGTCCAATTAACAGCGAATATAAACTTCAAAAAACTACTTTAGAAATCATCCAATCAATATTTAATACAGACGCGAGTAAATGTATAGTACCTGAATATGATCAAGGACCGATCTTACAGAATTGAGCGATATTCCACGCTCCGCAGAAGGACCTCCACAGATGAGTCCTACTCTCAGAATCTTTCCACTTTCACTCTCAATTTCCCCAACACTCCGCTCATCCACAACCTGAGCGTCAGTTGATGCTCTCACTACTGTAACTTCAGAACGCCGGCTTTGCCTCAAGCTATTCCTCGGGGACACAGTTAACGGAAAATTCAAACTGCGACTGTACAGAGAGAACTGAGTTTTCGTCCGTGTCTCTAGGCTGCGGCGGAGGTTGGAGTGAATGGTGGAGTTGTATGAAGTTGAAGAGGCCATTGCAAGATGATTAGACCTAGGGATTAGAGAGCGGAGACTGTGGGGAACTGAGCATGTAAAGGAGAGTGATCAATGGCGCGATATATACGAAGAAAGAAAGGAAGATAAAAGTGSGAGTGGGTAGAGACGGCAGCAGAAGAAGGAGATTGTCTTTGGGAGTGGAAATTCGTCTGACGTTTTCTTGACGCTGTCCGTTAGTGTCCTTTGCTGCCGTCTTTTTTGTTT
The DNA here is from genome assembly GCA_001752375.1 of Rhazya stricta. Lineage (NCBI taxonomy): Eukaryota > Viridiplantae > Streptophyta > Magnoliopsida > Gentianales > Apocynaceae > Rhazya > Rhazya stricta. Next base: position 10,932,595 of record MEJB01000015.1, read on the forward strand.
GATTAGCGGATTGCTAGTGGCTGTATATGTATTTTTCTTTATAGTTGCACGTTGAAAAAATTTTATAACATATTTGAGTTAATTTTTTAAATGATTAGGGTCAAATTTAAATTAATTTCATCAATTGAGAATATCAATTTTAATCGAAAAAAAAGTTTTCTTCTCTTAGGTAAAAATTAGATTCACGAGCAGAATTCAAATCAAATTTAAATTAATCTTATTAAATATAAATATCAAATTTTATTAAAAAATTTTAAAAGAATATAATTTGAATCAAATACGAATTAATTTTATGAAAAAATTTGTATAAACATACAGAGAGTTAGACCTGCGGAGATGACCATAAAAATAATTTATCATTAACCCATCTTCAAAATAATATTCTTATTATCGTGGTTTCATATGAAATTTGCTTCCAAATAATGATTTTATATGAGAATCTTATAATTTTATTTTTTCTTTTTCCTTTTTCTTGCATCAAGATTCTTATCACCTGGGTTGACCAGAAAGAAACAAAATGGGGAATGGTGCAAAAGCTAAAAGACAAATTATAGCACCTATTAATTTAAATGGTTTTTCAAAAGAGGGGTACCAAATTTGCATCATTAAAATAACATGGTGGGTGCAGCATGCAAAGTGCAAAATACACCTCATGCAGGACATGAACGTAAATGTCATATCATATGGGCTATATTCAAGAAGCAGAATATATTGATGCACTTGAGAATAATAAATAAGTAAATAAATAAATAAATGCAGGTTTCCTGACTCGGGATCTCCTGAATTTCACATATTTTCTAGATAATAGATAGTTAACAGATATTTTTATTTGGATCAAATTGATTTACAGTA